>JAPKLW010001568.1:3948-29353 GCA_026898455.1 Plectranthus barbatus
GGGGCAGACTTCGGGCGATGGCCCATCTGGTGCCAAGGCTACTCCCCTCAGGCAGGTTTCCATTTCCGAGACTCGAAAGAGAGGAAGGGGCGAGGAGTCTGCCGAGATTCTGGAGGGTCGTCCTCCCATCCGACGAATGAAGAAGGACAAACAGAATGTTGTCCCGCACGAGAAAGACATCTATGACCTAACCGCGGGGGAGGGCGAGCTAACCCTGGTGCATCGGCCGGGGAAAGAGACCGAAACCGACCTGGAGACCCCGGCCTACACAGAGGCTTGGCTGAAAGCGATCGAGACATTCCATGCCTTCGCCAATACGCTTTTCAAGGGTCCTCCATGGCCAACTAAGTCCCCAGCTCGAGTTCGATTTTTTGATAATGCCCAGATGTGCTTGATGGTAAATTCCTCTGATCCGTGGTTCGTTTATTAGGTCATATTCTTCAACTGTTTACTCACCCCTGTTTATTTTTATGTGCTTATCAGGGTCTTTGTGGCATGGCGGAAGACTACAATGAATGCTTCCGAACTCTCCAAGGCGAACGCAAAGACCTCATCAAGGCCGAGAAGAACAGGGACGAGGTCCTCAAAGAGAGGGATCATCTTGTTACCGAGCTGTCGGTTGCCACTGCGGAGCTTAAAGCTTCTCATAACTTGGTCGAGAAGTTGACCAGGGACCGACAGTCGGCCGCCGAAGAGCTGGCCCATTTTAGGGACCGCACCGGTAAGCTCTCCGAGGACCTCCAGGCCGAGGTGCAAGCCAGGAAGGAAGTTGAAGTTCAATTAAGATCAGAACTAGATCGGGTCAAGGGCGAGCTTGTCTCGGTTCGAGACTCGGGTGAAGGCTTGAACTTTACTCGACTGCTCTCGACTCCCGCCGGTGCATCCACATTCAAGATGATGGAAGATCTCATCCGAAGGAAGGTCAGGTCCGCCGTTTCTGCCCAGCATCCAGAGCTCGACGTGGGGTTTATCTATTCGACCCCACCTGTTTTCGAGGACGAGGAGGAAGAAGATCAGGACCAAAATGATGAATCCTTCTCGAAACGGCTGGAGGACAACCTTCATCCTGACGAGCAGTCCGAGTTAGAGCAGACAAATCCTGATAATCGACAGAACCCGGATCTCGATCAAACTGGCTCCAATCCGACCTCTTAAAAAACCAAACTGAATTCGTACAACTTTTTTTTTTATTGTTGTAGAACTCTCTCTTTTTTTTGTAAGGACGTCGTTCCTTTAATGAAGCATCCTTCTTTCTCTCTTAATTGCTGTTATATATTTTGATAGCTCGAACAAACAATTACTTTTGAGAAGCTCGAAATATATAAAAGAATAAAATTTGAGAGTGGCCCGATGAAACTTAATTTGCAAAAGAAAAACTTTATTTATTGATATACTGAGGCCCGAATCAATTCGGACGAGACTCAAATTGACTTTACAACAACTCGACCAGCTCGAACTAGTGATACAAATTGTAATCTGTTTTGCTAGAATGCTTTCTCGAGTTCGAGCTAACCATGAAGATCATTAGAAATAATACTTTTTCAAGTATTTGACGTTCCATGCATTCGGAATGTCCTTTCCTTCGGGAGTTTTTATTCGGTAGGCTCCGTTTCCAACGATCGAGCTGATTATATAAGGTCCTTCCTAGTTCGGTCCAAGTTTTCCTGAATTGAGCTCTTGTGTATTTTGGAAAACTCGTCTTAAAACCCAATCTCCTACTCGGAATGCTCTTAGTCGAACTGACTTATTGTAGAATCTTTCCACTCTTCTTTGGTTTTTCATCATTTGGCTAGATGCCTCCATTCTTTGCTCGTCTAACAATTCTAGAGATTCGAAGAGTTTCTTTTGATACTGTTCTTTGTCAAACAGCTCGACTCGTGGGCTTCTCTGGATAACCTCGACTGGTGATACTGCATCGACCCCATATGCCAATGAAAATGGAGTTTCACCTGTAGCAGTCTTAAATGTAGTTCGGTATGTCCATAATACTGCTGGGAGCTCCTCGACCCACGCTGATTTTCTGGCTGTCAGCTTTCTTTTCAAGATGTTGATGATGGTCTTGTTAGAAGATTCATCCAATCCGTTTGCCTCCGGGTACCTCGGTGTAGAAAATAATAGACGAGCTCCAAGGGTTTCGCAATATTCTTTAAATTTTTTGCTTGTAAACTGTCGTCCATTATCTGTGATTATTTCCCGAGGTAGCCCAAAACGACATACTATATTTCTCCACACAAAGTTTATCATTTCAGTATCTCGTTCTCTAGACAATGGCTCGGCCTCGACCCATTTAGTGAACGAGTCGGTGGCCACCACGAGATATTCTTTTTGCCCTGGAGCTTTAGGTAGTTTTCCCACAATGTCAATTCCCCATCGACAGAATGGCCATGCTGGAGTGTTCGAGTGAAGTGGCTCGGCATGTAAGTGTGTTGAATTTGCAAATCTTTGGCAACTATCACATTTCCGAACTACTTCCTCAGCATCCTTTTTAAGTGTAGGCCAATAAAATCATGCCGTTATGGTTTAGTGGGTTAAGCTTCTGGATCCTGAGTGATTCCCGCAACTACCGGAATGCACCTCGGTTAAAATAGGAATACTATCTTCTTCGGATACGCATTTTAGTAGAGGTCCTTGGAAAGATCTTCGGTAGAGTTGCTGATCTATTAAGGTGAAACGAGCTGCCCTTCGAGTTAGCCGAGCGGCTTCGGCCTTAGATTGTGGTAGAGCTTCGGTAGTTAGATACTCCAGAATTGGATTCATCCATGAATTTTGTTCGTTGTTGACTGGACAAATATCCATTGGCTCGTACTCTCGGTCTCGAGTTGCTGGCCAAAGTGCCACTGTTAATGGGATAGTTCGAGTTCCTCTGTAACCTACAGCTGCTGCCAGGTTAGCTAGAGCATCTGCGTGCGAATTTTCTTCTCGAGGTATGTGGGAGACCTCTACCTCCTCGAATTTTGACTCGAGCCCTTTAGCTATCTCGTGATAGGCTTGCATTCTGGCATCCCTTGCTTAGAATTCACCCCGGACTTGATTTACCACCAACTGCGAGTCTGATTTGATTTTTAGTCTCTTTACTTTTAGATCGAGGGCCAGTTGGAGACCGACTATGAGTGCCTCATATTCGGCTATGTTGTTTGTAGTCCGGAATTCAAAATGGATAGCTCTCTCAATTACCCATCTTTCAGGGGATACGAGTAATATCCCTGCTCCACTCCCCCTAGAATTACTGGAGCCTTCAATACACAGGGTCCAGAATTCTAATTTATCTGATGTTGGACAGAGCTCGACCTCGGCAAGTAGTTGGAGCTCGGGAGTGTAATCCGCAATGAAGTCTGCCAAGATTTGTGACTTGATGGTACTTCGTGGTTCGAACTTAAGGCCATAGCCCCCGAGCTCGATTGCCCACTTCATCATTCGCCCAGACAGATCAGGTTTGGATAGAACGTGCTTGATAGGAAACGAGGAAACCACTTTTATTGTGTGTGATTCGAAGTAGGGTCTTAACTTCCTTGATGCCATTACAAGTGCCAAGACAAGCTTTTCGAGGGCCGAATATCTTGTCTCTGTATCCAATAGAGTTCGGCTTACGTAGTAGATCGGGTGTTGATTTCCATCTACTTCTCGTATTAATACTGCACTGACAGCTTTCTCCGAGACAGCCATGTACAGTTGTAATTCCTCATTAGGCTCGGCTTTATTCATTACTGGTGGAGTTGTTAAATATTATTTTAGCAAGGTGAATGCCTCGTCACATTCTCTCGTCCATTCGAACTTCTTTGATTTTTTAAGGAGAGAAAAGAACGAGCTGGTTCTATCGGAGTATCTTGCTATAAATCTGCTCACTGCTGCAAGTTTTCCGATCATCCTCTATATATCCTTAACGCTCTTGGGGGGTTGGATATTTTGGATGGCTCGAATCTGTACTGGGTCGGCCTCGATTCCCCTTCGAATTACTATATAGCCAAGAAATTTTCCCGAAGTGACTCCGAACGTGCATTTGGCTGGATTCAACCTCATATTGAATTTCTGTAAAATTTCAAAGGTCTTGGCCAAATGCTGTAGATGCTCCTCGAAACTATTCGACTTTACCAGAATGTCGTCGATATAGACCTCCATGGTTCGACCAATTTTTTGCTCGAACATCCGGTTCATTAGTCGTTGATAGGTTGACCCTGCATTTTTCAAGCCGAACGGCATGACTGTGTAACAAGAAATTCCTTGATTGGTCATGAAGGCTGTCTTCTCTTCGTCTAGTGGGTACATCTTAATCTGGTTATAACCCGAGAAGGCATCCATAAAGCTCATGATACCGAACCCGGCGGTCGCATCGACGAGCCGGTCGATGTGTGGAAGTGGGAAAGGATCTTTCGGGCATGCCTTATTCAGGTCGGTGTAATCCACGCATACTCGATTTTTCCCATTCTTTTTCTTCACCACGACCACATTTGCAAGCCACTCGGGGTATTTTACTTCCCGGATAAAACCAACTTTTAATAAGTTTCGAACTTCTTCGGCAA
This sequence comes from Plectranthus barbatus, assembly GCA_026898455.1. Taxonomy (NCBI): domain Eukaryota; kingdom Viridiplantae; phylum Streptophyta; class Magnoliopsida; order Lamiales; family Lamiaceae; genus Plectranthus; species Plectranthus barbatus. The sequence goes on from JAPKLW010001568.1 coordinate 8,466, forward strand.
TGGCTTCATTTCTTTCCAGAGCAAATCGTCTCCTTTTTTGTCTTACCGGCCTATAACTTGGGTCGACTCGGAGCCGATGACATATGACCGAGGGGTCAATTCCAGGCATATCTTTGTGGGAGAATGCAAAATTTGCTCGATTTTGAGTTAATAGCTCCGCAGCTCGGTATTTTGAGTTTCAGACAACCTTTCCCCGACGAAGGTTGTTCGAGTTGTGTTTTGGGGATCTATGCTAACTTCCGAGCTGCTTTCCACTAGTTCGGGTTCCACCATATGTACAGTCCGAAGTGTTACCTCATAGCAGCTCCTTGATGCTAATTGGTCCCCTCGGATAGCTCGAACCCCCCATGGTGTTGGGAACTTGATCATTTGGTGGTAAGATGAGGGGACGACCTTCATTGCGTGAATCCAAGGTCGGCCGATTAACACGTTATATGCCGAGGGGGCATCTACCACTTGAAAACGTGTTGCCAAGTTTACTCCTTCGGCGAAAACTGGGAGGTCGACCTCGCCAAGAGAGTTTAGTTTCTCACCGCTGAATCCAACCAAGGTGATTGGATTTTCTGTAATATTTTTGTCCGAAATCCCCATTCCTCGGAGGGTTCGGAGGAAAATTACATTCGAGGACGCCCCGGTGTCAACGAGAATTCTCTTTACTTGACAATTCGCTATCATGAGTGAAATGACGAGGGCGTCATCGTGGGGGTGCCGAGCATTTGCTTCGTCCACTGCTCCAAAGCATATTTCATACGGGGAGGTTTCAATCTGATGCACAGACTGATTTCTTAGTTCTCTGCAATGCCTTTTTGCGGCATTTCGCGAAGATCCAGCCATGGACGAGCCCCCAGTAAGGACATTGATGACCCTCTGAACTTCGGGTTGCTTTGGTTCCTCGGGGAGAGGTTGGTTGTTTGCTCCTGTTGACGGAGTTTGGTTTTCCCGAACTCCCCCAGGGTTTTTCTTATTCCTTGTCCAGACTTTTCTTTTGTTCGAGGTCTTCGGGCAAGTTAACAACCCTTCGGCCAGGAGCCGGTCTATTTCTCTTTTCAGATCCCGGCAGTCATCAGTTCGATGACCATGATCCTGGTGGAATTTGCAATAAAGCGAAGTATCGCGAAGCTCGGGTCGAGCTTGCATTTTCCTTGGCCAGTTGACCAAGTTACCCATCTTACACATCTCCCGAACTGCTGTTCGGGGAGATATCTTTTGCTCGGTCTGGGGGGCTGCCGATACTACCTTCATCCCCTATTTAGATGACTCTGCTCGAGCAGGGTAGGGCTGGTATCGACTGTTCGTTCGTGTTGTTTCTTGCTTCCTTTCAACATGACCGGTTGACTGTTTATTTTTATTTCTCTGGCCAAAGTTTTCTTCCTCAATTTCTTGCCGGATCTGTGCTTCGGCCCGAGCTAATACTTCGGCCATGCTCGAGCAAGGATACTTTACTAGTTTCCATAATAGGCCGGAGTTTCGGCAGAGCCCTTTCTTGAACGCTGATACTGCCGTTTCTTCTAGGCAGTTAGGTATAGTCACTTTTACCGATTTGAATCTCTTCAAGAAATCTTGAAGAGACTCATTCTCCTTTTGGATGATTGAATAGAGGTCGTCCGACCTTCGCGGAGCTCTCCTGCTACTCGAGAAATGCTGTACGAAAGACTCGTGCAGCTCGGCAAATGATGATATTGAGCCCGATTTCAAATGCATATACCATTGCATGGCCGGACCCTCCATGCATGCTCCGAAGCTTCTGTACATGCAAGCTTCCTGCTGTTGTTCGGGAATAACCGCCGTTTGCATCTTCATTTTATATAGAGTGATGAACTCATCCGGGTTAGTTTTTCCGTCATATGCCTTGATGGTTGGCATTGTGAAACGGGATGAGAGCTGGATAGACGAAATCCTTCGAGTGAAGGGAGAGTCTGCATAGCTTTCAAGCGGTATGTTAGTTGGAGGAGTCGGGGCTCCAGGGATTAGGGCCATGAATTTCTGCATCTGCTCGAGCTGTTTCTCGAGTAAGCGGATCTTGCCCTCCGAGCTACTATCATCGGAGGGAGCCCAACTGCTTTCTGGTTCCGTGGGAGCTCGGGAGCTTGCTTCCTCATGTTCTGTCCGAGGAATTCTCTCCTCGGGCTGTGTGTTGCTCTGGCCATCATTGTTTATCAGGGCCAGCTGTCGTCTCAGGTTCTCGGCCTCCAGGGTTATTCGACGATTTTTCTCCTGGAGGTTTCGGAGGTTCTCTTCTTGCCTTTTGAGTTCGGCCTCGAACTCAGCTGCGCTTCGGAACACTCCGTGTCCGAGCTGATCATTGTTATTACTGTTGTTTCCTTCCATATTCTATTCAATCTTTCTTTCTTAAATTGCCCTCCTTCTAGCGCCAATTGTTGATGCTCAATAATTTGGAGATTACTTTTTTCTAAGAATACTAAATTGAAATGCTATGAAGTAATAAATGCGTAGTAAAAGGAATAAGAACAAACTGTAATTGTAGAGCTGAAATGCTTGTATTGCCTTTAATGCTGTAATAATTGCTTATTTTATGTGTTCTTTTACAATAAATGAGGATCCTATTTATAGGAACCCAATCGAGCTAAACGACCCTTGGCTAGCAAATGCAACGCTTCGAGCGAACTGACGTTTTGAATGGCTGCATCCTCTGCATTGAGTTGTCTCAGTTGACATCCCACCAAGTATATGGTTCGAGCTCTCAGCTCGAACGAACCAGTCTTCCGTACTTGACATAATGTTCCGCGATGTGAAGTTCTTTAGTTGAGAAGTCTGTTCGAAGGGTAGCTCGGCAAATAAGGGGCTCGGTCAATTATGAGGACGAGCTCGGAATTTGTCTTCACCTTGAGCATTCTTGTCTTGAATTATTTGCTTCACATTTCTTCTTTTTGGGCTTTTTGTCTTATTGGACTCCAAAAATGGGCTTGCTCATATTCGGGTCATAACACATATCAAACACAATATAAATTCATTTGCCGGATTTTGAGCGACACTTACCACTAATGAGGCTTGTTAATGTGGGTGTTGATAATTCCATCAAAATCTCTTCTTTACATCTGTCATTCACAAGGAATTATCCTTGATGACAGCAGCCAGAGAGCCAACAAGCCTTTTTACAACTCCAGCTTCACTCAATTTGTGCCAAACAAGAAACATTCTTCAAGAAAATGCAGAACTATCATGAGCCAATGCTTCCACTAAGACCTGCACGAAACAGTAGCTAAATTAAGAAATTTATGACACAGGCTTTTATCATGCAGGATTTAGACGTAAGAAAAGAGAAAGGCACATGATGAGTGAATGAAGGAACAGAGAACATCTCAAATTCAAATCCTTAACCTTATAAAAGGGCCTTAGACTAAGAACAGTTCCGAAGGCCTAAAGCAATTCATTGCTGTTAGAACTTATGGTGCTTTCCCATTTTCAGAAATATTCAAATGCTATGTTATAATTCTAGGGATTTCAATCAACAACCAAATTGCGCAAACACTGATTTATCCGTCTTGAAATCAAAAACCAAATTGCACATAGCAACCTGAAAAATCAAAATCATGGAAATATCTGTCTGTTTATTAGAAATATTATGAACATGAATCTACAATTTGATGTCTGGTATCAAACCATTCAGTATATAAAATGAATGCAGTACATTAAAATACAATAACACATACTGATATTAGAATCTAATTGCTTACTTCTTCTACCTCATTTTGCCTAACTGAAAGCATATAAATAACAAAATCATATTCAACTGTTTTTAGACTTCAAGCACTTCCTTGCACAAATTATTCCAATTATTACCTTCCTTTCATTTGCTATCCTCTTGCAGTTACCGAAAATGATAACTGTATACAAAAATTTGAATAAATAGTACTTCTCAACAACATATTTACAAGTTCCAGTGACATCATTCATGGATTAAATGCACAGTACAAACTGGAAGATAGAAAAATTACATGAAGAAAAAGTGTATAAAACTAAAAAGGAAAGAATTTCTAGCATACATAGAAACAGCCTATTGCGAACAATAAAACTAATAGAAAAACGGGCAGTCTTTGATGGTTTGAGGCACAAATAGCTATTTGATGCAACAACAATTGACAAGAATAAAATGGGAGTCTAATAGAGGTCAAAGCCGAGTTCAATATTCCAGAATGTATAACCCTAGTCTAGTAGGAGTATTAGTTATAGGAAGGCCAAAACATCAAATATAGTACAAACTATGGACCTTTTTTCAATTCTAGTACCAACTATACATATTCTCTATTTTATGTCCAAACTATCCAAAACTATTCAAATCTAGTCTGTAAAAATATTCCGGCGTCGGAAAGCTGACTGGGCAACCGGAAATCCTCGTCATATTAAAGAAATTACATAATTTAAATCCACATCATATTATTAAGTTAAAAAAAATTCAAAACCTAATTTTATCCCCAAAATATTCTTCCCCCCCTTCCCCATCGTCTTCTTCCCCCTTCCCGGTCGACGAAAATACTTGTATCCCAGTTTTCGGCCGCAATTAGAACTCCGACTCCCTCCTGCTAGTTTCATTTCATCCATTTTTTTTTATTATTTAACAAAGCTTAAAATCATAATTTGTAACAGTTAGATATAGAATGGTTTAGAATCAAGAAAAATAAGAAATGCAGGGTGCTCAGTCTTCAAGTTTCTTGGCATGACGAAATGCATAATTTGTTTTTCAAAATATTATAGAAACATTGTTTCTTATTCTATAATCTTCATCAACTTCAATTCAAAAAAGAAAAAAAAATTGCTCCAACGACTACAAAAAGATCTTGCTATCCTCCTGTAATGGTGGTGGGCGTTGCTGTCCAAATTTGAAAAGACAGAGTTTTAAATTGTGTTGTTTGTTTATTTAATTTCAATTTTATTTTTTATTTTTTTATTTAAACAATTCTCACGACGATGGTGGTTGGCTCCCTGCTTGATTCTTCCTCAACTCTGAAAACAATCAATTGGAAGGGAAGGGGGAAGACTCCGTCGATCCAAAGGAAGAGAATTGGGGAAGGCTCCATCGATCGATTGGAAGGGAATGGGGGAAGGCTCCGTTGATCGAAAGAAAAGGAATGGGGGAAGGCTTTCGTCGATCGATTGGAAGGGAAGGGGGAATTATTTCCGTCGACTGGGAAGAGGGAAAATATTTTGGAGATAAAATTAAGTTTTGAATATTTTTTTAATTTAATAATATGATGTGGATTTAAATTATGTAATTTTTTTTAATATGACGAGGATTTCCGGTTGCCCAATCAGCTTTCCGACGCCGGAATATTTTTACAAATTAGATTTGAATGATTTTAGATAGTTTGGACATAATGTATAATTGTTTTTAGAATTGAAAAAAGGTCCATAGTTTGTACTATATTTGATGTTTTGGCCTTATAAGAAAGTTCAAGTCAATGGTATAGGAAATCCGATAATGTCCAAATTGATTGATGTGTACATATAAAATGGTTTGACAATCAATTATATGAATATCTTTTGTTACAAATGATGATTAAAAAGTCAACTTTGAAATAATATTTCTTATTTTCAACTATTATTTTAAATATTTTATTAATCTTTTAACTAATAAAGGAAAATGACAAAAAAATGAAAATTAGGGCTTGGCGTCATAAGTTATAGAGAAAAGGGAGAATTATATACCGAAGAATATAAAGAAGTTTAAATAGGAGATCATTGAGCAAGAAATGCTTCACTAAAACTCCAAACACTTCATTTTTATGATATTTTGCTTCTTTCTACCCAAACTTACTTTAACTTGTTTTACATCTGTGCAGTTGTAGGCATTGACGGATTCAGAAATCGTAAGGAGATGACTCTATTAAATTTTAAATAATAAAAGAATGGAAAGTTAAGTAAATGGATGAACTCTTACTCATACCTTTTTTTTTTCTCCTTATTTTCAAATCCTTTTTTTATGTGATTGTCTCATAAAAATAAGGAACCACTTGCTATTGAGAAAAGAAAAAAACTGAGTTAGTGAGGCTGGAGCACTTCAAACCCTCACATAAATCCGCCAGTAATTGCACCAATTAATATTTAAGGATTAACATAATAACACATTATTTATTGAACATCGAGATTATATATAACAAATTACAAATGACAAACTTTATATATAGTTATATGATCGTTCTCCAATCACAATTCATTGATGCCCCAATATCACATTAAATTTGAAGTTTGTTGAATCCTCTTATAAACAAACCTCTTAGCCACACAAACATAAACGCACAAATTAATAGCACCCATCGCAGCCAAAACCCAATAAAAATCCTCAAGCTTCGCCCTATTAATATTATCACCAAGCCACTCCTCCCCGCTCACCCCTTGCACCACCGCTATCAGCCCACTGCTCAAGAAGCTCCCAACTCCGGTCACCGAGATATACGCCGCCGCCCCGACACTCCTCATCGCCACCGGCATCTGATCATAGAACAGCTCCTGCAACCCCACCACCGCAAACACATCCGACAACCCGCACAGCACGTACTGCGGCACCAGCCACCACGCCGCCATCGGGACCACCGCCCTGGGGTTGTCCGACAGCCCGTGGCGGGCCGCGACGGAAGCCCTCTTCGACTCAACCAGCGCCGCGACGACCATGGTTAGTATGGATAAGAACAGCCCCGTCCCGATCCGCTGCAGCATGGTGATGCCGGAAGGGTGGCCGGTGAGGCGGCGGGCGGCGGGGACGAGGGCGCGCTCGTAGAGGAGGACGGAGAGGAGTATAGTGAGGCCGGGGATGACTTGGAATGAGGCGGGAGGGATTTGAAAGGTGGGGGTGATGGAGCGGTTGAGGGTGGAGGCTTGTTTGGTGAAGAAGGTGCCGAGCTGGGCGATGACGATGGCGAAGATGAGGCAGCTGAACCAGATGGGGATGAGTTGGAAGACGAGTTTGGCTTCTTCGACTTGGTTGGTGGAGCTCAGCCGCCATGGATTTCGCTTCTCGCTTGATGCGTCTGTCTCGTCTATCACAGCAGCTTTGTCTAGAAACCTGCATGATTTCAGATCGAAGGAAAATGGTTCCATGCTGAGTTTGTGTCCCCAATAAAAATCAAAATAATACTCTCATTGTAATAGTTATAGGTGTGTAATCAAACTAAGTCGAGTCGAGTAATGTTCTGCTAAAGTTTGATTCGTTTAGTATTGAGTCGAGTTTCGAACTTTTGTTATAGAACGTTTTGAAGTTCACGAACTTTATCTAGCTTTAGTCAAGTCTAAATTATTATTACTCTTAATTATTAAAATATTATTTTTATAAAATTAACTGTTTTATATTTCTTACTAATTTTAACACGAGCTCACAAGTCAAATTATGATACTCAAGTTTGGTTCATTTTAATGATTAAATTACTCTTAACAAGCTCGATCGAGATTTTATCGAATCGAGTTTCGAGTAGCTCACAAACAATTTAGTTCATTTACACTTCCCTTATAACATTCATAGGCTATTGTTACATACACACAATAAAAAAAAACAACAATGATACTGAATTGTTACCTTTTCTCCGGAGAAAATTATTATTGCATTTAATAGTACAGTTTCCTGAATTTTATTATATGATTTTATGCATGTGTGAGAAACAATATTATTAAGTGATTTGTGCATATGATCACTACAATTCATTATCTAATGATACGTATTTTGTTTGCACTACAAAAATGCAAGCGAAAATTTTCTATCTTAAAAACTAATTACTAATTATGAATAGATGTGATTTATTTTTATTTAAATATGGTAAAAAAATGTTTTATACAAAAACTTGCATATATACAAGGTTGAAAGTAATATAAATGCTAGATAGGAATAAATATGTGCTTATTCAATAAACGTAATATATATGTAAAATTATAAACAATATTAAAACATAATGTTAAATCAATTAAGTATAAGATTAATAATGTATTAATTTAAAACTAATACACTTAAATATTCTGGAAGAAATTCAAAATTATGACCTCTCGATTATACACAAGATATTTTTACCACTGCATCTCGAGTAAGGGACAAAACTTAATTTTTTTTAATGAATGTTGTATATTCATTTTTTTTAACATAAATAGAGTTTTAACATCTAACCCACTTTCTATATATATAATTAATAAAATGTATTTACTCTACCATGCATCTACGAAAGTGCACCCAATTATGATTAAAATAAATGGTAGAAAAAGTTAACTCAGCATGTTATGATGATGAAATAAAATCCAAACACACCAAGCTAATTCGCCATAATCCAATATAATTCTCTGTTACATAATATTATTACACTTCGTATTATAAATTAATAATGATATGATTAATAATTAAAATCTTTCTTTACTAATTATTAAAACTTTATCTTCATTTAATTTATTTCATATCATAAACTAACTTTATGACACTAATATGAATGTTCACATATTACCCACTATATGTAAAGGAATTAATATATTCACGATTAATATGGTATTTGTCAACGGCTATTGGGGAAGTTTTCTAATAAGACTAATGCATAATTTTATTACATAAATACACACGGTCATAAGACCCTCTCTCTCTCCTAGGTTAACTTTATGGCCTAAAACATATTTGTTGAAATGACACCCATATCTCAAAATCAAACCAATGTCAAAAACATAATCATTCATACGTATATATCATATTCTTCTCTACAAACCAGATTCATTAGTCTTTACAAAGATGTAAAATTTTAGTTAATCGTACTCGTATCGTCATATTAATAACCACTGACATAATAATAAGTGGGATTAATTAATAATTTATTAATAAGTATGTATTAATTTTCTAATTTAGAAAATAAGACCAATATGATCGGAGAAATGGAAAAGGAAATTATGACTAATATGGAATATAAATTTATCCAATCTACCTTTAGTTACTAATATTTATATGTTAAATTATAATTTCTTTTTATTTATTAGGAATGAAACTTACATATCATTTAATTTAATAAAAAAACAAAATATTACCTGAACTGGCTTGTACGAGCCAAAGTTTGAGCCCCAACACCACCTTCCATGTTCACCTCATCTTCAGAGCAAACGCCGCGGCTCTCTCTCTCCGACAACCGCCGCTTTCTCACGGCGGCCACCACCACCTGCGCCACCCTCGTGAACGGGCTTCCCACGGGAGCCTGGCGGCGGTATCCCTTACTCCCAACCAAGAACACGACGAGCGCCGCTGCCACTGCCACCGCCAGCATCCCGAACCCCACACTCCAGCCCACATAATCCTCCACGTAGATCACCACCAGCACCGCCGAGGTGGCGCCGGAGACTATCCCGACGTACCACCAGTTGAAGAAAGAGCTCTTCGCTGCCTTCTCTTCGGGGATATTCTCGTCAAACTGGTCGGCGGCGAAGGTTTGGACGCATGGCTTGTGGCCGCCTTCGCCGACGGTGAGAATGTAGAGGGCGATGAAGAAAACTGTATGGCGAGCTTCGAAAGGAACTGTAGACACTGCTGCTGTTAGCAATATTAGCCCCTGTCACAAAATTAAATAATTTAATTCAATAATCATATTATTATGTAAAATATATGTTATATCATTGAAAAAAATTGTTTCACCTTTTAAAGAGAGAGGGGCAAAGAAAAATATGATAATTCACTATTATTATTATTTATTATATATCTCACCACGTTCATTAGTTATACTATAAGATGGCCCTTTTACATATATCATTTTTAATAAAATCTTTAAGTCCGCGAATGTAAAACTTTACTGATAAAATAAGATGAGTATTTCTCACTATTGTTATATAAAAAAATATAGGAACATTGTTGATTTAGGGGCCAAAAAATAATATAATTATCGATTTAGGACCCAAAAGATAATACAATTCTCACTCATTTAGGTTATTGAATGAGAATTTGATGATCTTTCAAGTCCTGAATTTAGAATTTTTATAACTTTTTTAAATTAATAATTAAATAATATTTTAAGTCCTGAATTGAGAATACTCATTATATCATATCATTTTCGTTCCATTCGTGTATTGGGGTGCATGGTGTGATAGCACTTCCACAACTTGAGAGAAAAAAGTCTTGAAAAATATTTGGAAAATGTGTTGATGTGAATTGCTTTTTGTCTCATATCGAGATGACAACATGATCAATTCCAAACTTCACTCAAACTCTAAAAAAATGAAACTGAAACATTGTGAAAGGATTTCCCAACCCCAAACATTAAGCGTGTATATACAAAATATTATATATTGAATGGATTTAAATTTCTAAACATGAAAAGTTGGGTAAAATGCATGAATTATTAAATAATATAATCTTAAGCATAATATACATAAAGATATATAATATATTTAAGTATAATATGTAAAAAAAATAAGATTATAAAAATATAATTTGAATAATACAAAAAAAAAAATTGATCCGTGCACGTAATTTTCTAATTGAAGGACAGCCGCCATTGTTAAAAAGGACAGTTGATGAATATTTCTTTTTAGAAACAGAGACAGCTCATGAATTACTACTGTTTCATTGGATTCTTCCAAATAGAGAATTTATTTCAAATTCTAAATAAAGATTTCTTGAGTTATCTGCTCCGAGAAAAAAAGAGTCAAACCATAAATTAATTGTAAATTAGTATTAATAAAAAAAATGAGAAAAAAATAAATATATGGAGAGAGATTGACGTACAATGAGGTAAATGATGGAGGCGAAGAGTATGGTCTTGAATCTGCCGACGTAGGAATCGGCGAGGAAGCCCCCGGCCACCGGGAAGATGGCGGAGACGCCCTGCCACGTGTTGACATTCTTGGCGGCGGCGGCTGTGGAGAGGCCGAGCACCGTTGTCAGGTACATGAAAAGGTTTCCGGCCACTCCATAGTAGGCGAATCTCTCCGCCACCTCCACGACTAAATATTAAACGAGTCAAAAACATTTACTTGGTTATTATTCAAACGTATCACATAAATATAATTAAATTAATGAAAAGATAATTGAAGAAATTCCAAACATACAGATGATGAAAATGGCTGATTTCCAGCCACCTCTAGAGGGTTTGAAGGAAGGGGATGAATTAGCAGCTGCCATGTTGGAATTTGCTAATATTTGTGTAATTTTCTACATTAATTCACGCACGCACACACATATATATACATACAACAATGCACTGACAGATCTGCATAGGAAGAAGGGGCTCCGACCCAGTGGCGGATCCAGGAATATATAATTGGGGATACGAACTATAAATAAAATTAAAATGGGGATACATTAAGTGAGAATATCTACAAATAATATGTAAAAATATATATAAATAATAAAAAAATACATATACATAGTATAAAAAAATAAATTTTGGGGGTACAGTCGTAATGTAGATACGCCCCTGCTCCGACCCCTCCTAACCCTAAAACTTTTAGATTTGAATAGAACTCCTCCGTTCCAATCCATTTTGGTCTGTTCCATTTATTAGTCTCATTTCCTAAAATTTTCACACTCACTAATAAAATATTAATTCCACTACACTCACAAACATTGATTACTGTGTCATTTCACTTTGGAACTATTAATTTTGGATGGAAGGAGTATAGTCTTTCGATATTTTACGAATAGTTTACTTTATTTTCAAATTGTGAAAAAAAAAAATCGAAGATTAAAAAGGAAAAAAGAAAGGAGACTGAAATGTATGGGTCATAAATATAAATGCAATTACCTTTTCCTTTTCTTTTTCGTTCCTTCATTACAACAATGCAATTTAATATTTTCTTTTTCCTTTTTTATTTAATGTAAATGCATTTCATAAACTCATACACTAAAATTTCTTTGAAAAATCTTGAACTCATAAACTTTTGATCATAAATAAGAGGTTTTCACTCCGGCAAGGGACTGAAGAAAAAAAAGAGTACCAAGGAGGGGAGCCGAAAATTGTAGAGGAGCATAATTTTTTTTTCAATTTTATTCAATTACGTAATGGACAAAGAATTTTTGGATCCGTCATCACAACAATGCAATTACTTTTTTTTTTTTTTTTAAATATAAATACATTTATTTAAACTTATATACTCAAATATCTCGAAAAATCTCGAACTCATGACCTCTTAATTATTAGTAACATGAGACAAAGCGCTTTCACTGCATCCGAATACGGGAATGCAATTACTTTTATATTTCACTTTTGTTGCCACCACTTAAAAATAATTTCTTTAATTTAAATTTTTGAATCTGGTATTTTATATGGACACGAAAATGAAAATCAAGGTTGGTTGCCCCACCTCACATGAGATAGGGATGTTGGGAGGGTCACGAAGCACTTAGATATGGTAGTGAGAAAAACACTAGCTAGTATAGTTTTTGATTGAGTGTGAAATTAATATTGTTTGAAATTTGGAAAATGGGAATATATATAATTCTCATTGATTTAACACCAATATATTGTGTAACAGCAAAAAGATGAATGGTAGTTTGGTTTGGCCCCTTTTGGTGGATTGTGTCATGTCTATGTTCTTTGCATCAATATTATTGTTAGATTATTTATTTTATATATATTTTCCACTTATTATTTTAGTAATATACATATAGTCGAATTTAAAGCTCGATACATTTTGGTTGGACCATGATAATGGGAAGCTATTATTGAATCTTGAAAATATTTTATACTCAACTTCATTAATTATGATGGAATTATGATTCACAGATTGAAAATGATTCAATGTAATCAGCTTTCTTCCCGACAATGTTAAGGATTTGTAATTATAATGTAATGTAGTAAGGGATAATGAGACCCACAATATATTTTATAGGTGCATTAAGCATTTGTAATCAATTTAATTCATTCTTTGTATTTTGTTGTCTACTTTATTATTTTGTACTCGTGTTAGTTTCTTTCCATATATATTGAATAAAAATACATTTATTTAAATTAAGACTGCCAATTTCTATTTGTGGTTGTCTTGGATGTAGAATACTGAGTATCGTCATGTTCAAGTTTAATTTATTTAATAAGAAATTGGATTTCAATTGAATATTTTGGAGTTTACGAAGTTAATTGAGCTTTACAAATTTTATAAACTTTGAATTATTTTTAAGTATACATTAATTTATTAAAAATATTTTATTCATAATAAATTATATTTACTCAGATTTATTAATTTTTTTTGCTAATCACATGCTCATTATATTCCTTACTAAACATTAAAGTTTAAAGATATAAATTTTATTAAATAAAGGCAATATTTCCAAAATAATTTTCCTGATGAACTTTACTAAATAAACTCAAATAAACTTTTATAACATAAAAACCAAAATAATTTATCAAATCATATAAACTTGTTTAATTTAAAACAATTAATATTAAAATTGCGATTTGAGCATAATTCACTACGGGTAGCTCTGCTTATATACAGTCCTAAAATTTATTGTCGGTATGGATATATTATCTTCACAAGAAAACGGGAATATTTTTAGTCAAGGCAGACAAAATAATCGTACTAATTAAAGTGTTTTATTTTGCTTATTCTTCCTTGCTTTCAACTATTTTTTTTTGTTCGTTTTCCTTTTCAAACATGACGGCGAAAAACATAAAATCTTTGTGGGTTGATAGACGTGAGCTAGAGCAGTATTTTGTGGCTAAAATTTATTAAAATGATATATATAAACTCACTTCCTTTTCCTATATATAAATATACAGTGGAAAATGCAAAAATTTAGCTATTGTGGAGATACGATCTCAATTTTTAAAAAATCCAACAATATAAAAAAAACTTTTTAGTATAGAAATCATGATTCTCACCACTGGAAATGTAAATTTTCCTTAACAATACTCTCAGTATGAGAATTCAAATTATAAAGTGGGTTATAGTTAGATTTTCCCATAGAAAAAATTTAGTCTGAATCATAGGACCGAATAATTGGAGATAGGGCTAGGCACGAAACATGATGAACTGGCCTAATTAGCCAAATTATATTTTTATTAATATTTCGTATCATAACTATACTATCAAAACTAATAACTATACTATCAAAATATACATCTGATTAATATTCATAATCATATTTCTTAATTAATTTGAAGTTATCTAATCGTATTTAGTTTAAATAGTTTACAATAGATAATTAATTCCATTAGATTTAACTAATCATTACATTAAAACATGTATTTTTTTAATTAAATGAATGAATACATAAATATTGTGGTGTGTTTTTGATTTTTTGTTAGGGTGAATAAATATTTAGTAAAACTTTTTATTGCTTAAAATATCAAAATAGAGTAAAATATTGAACCACATAATTTTTTTTTATAAAATAATAATTAAAAAAATAATTCGTGAATTCACCAACTCAATGGCTAAAGTGAGAATCTAAGGATTATAGTTAGGGTTGAGATCAATATTTCTTAATCAAAAAAAATTCAACCTATTATTGTGGATTAAATAGTACGTATATCTAAATCTCAACCAATTTATCCGACTGACATCCTCAAGTATTATAATCTATTTTTACCAGAAAAAAATATAATGGAGCCCTAGGCAAGGCTACCTACTTACACAAAACATGTGTTTCCCTCTCATAAGTGTGTAATGGATCCCCTAATCTAATGTATATAGGAGTGTGGCCAGAATAATATTTGCTTTGTGCCAAAGGCATATATGCATAATTCAATTCTTACAATATTCCCACATCTCAAATGCAATCCTTTTTTCCATGTTTTCAGTAATTTGTTTCTTCCTCTTTTGGCTATCACATCCAAATCTTTTTCAAAAACTCCAATCCTAGAAAAAAAAAAGATGATTTTTAGTTGATAAAACAATTAATATTTTTCAAATGTAAAATAATTAATAAAAATATGCAAACTAAAAAGTAATAATTAAATCGTGATGGTGCAACAATACTATGATGAAATGGTAGAGTTTAATAATAACGAGACTTTAACATAAAATTCAAAATATTGAACTTATGATCGAACTTTTATTAAATAGTTGGTCTCCTGAGAGACGATCTCACTATTTTTTTTATTGTGAGACGAACTTTAATACATCATTTTGAATAAGTTAAATACATCATTTCATTTTTAAAAATTACATTATTTGCAACAAAGGAGTACATCATTTGCAATAAAGAAATACATCATTTCATTAAACTCATATCACATTAAAAATGGTGAAACATCATTTGCAATAAAGAAATACATCATTTCATTAAATTCGTCTCACAATAAAAATGATGAGATGAGACTTTGCCTTTATTAAAAAATAAAATCCCAAACCTATCAAATTGATTATTTTAATAAATTGACAAAATACTTATACTCCGGAATTGGAGATTATAAATTGACACATTAACTATTATATTTTGATGCCGTCTCTAAAAAGATACTCCACTTGGTAAAAAAATTCAAAAAATTATTTGATAGGTAGTGGAATATCATGGATGAAATCTTGAGATACATGTATTGATTTAGACTGCCCCTGAAGCGATAGGTAATTGGGCACTTAGTGAGGTCAAATCTTTAAAACCCGCACACATATACATAAATACTTAACACAAATATATATAGAATTAATCTACACTATTTATCTTGAAAAATCAGCTGAAGATCTTTGGTGATCTCGTGTTTATGTCAACACGGAAAAGATCGACAACTTTGTAGATAGAGAAACCGCAAAATGCTTGAGTTTGTAGGATTCGTCACTTATACATTTTGATAGTTCAGTGTTGATCTTTGTGGTATCAATAGTATGAGAAGTATATCTCAATTGTCCAATATTTGTTTGTGATAAGAGAGACGGTATTTATAATCCTCAATTTAAAATAGAGCAATTGACAAAATGGGGCACAATCTCCCATGCTTTGCAAAGAGACATTTGTACGATCTGAATCATTTTGCATCTTTTCTATGTGTTATCCGATAGAAAATGCTTTTGATCAAGAAAACCATACTAGATGACCAGCTTTCCCAACATAGTATGAATTCATAGGAATAAATTTTTTTGAATGTGCTATGTAACTTCATATTTCTACGAATTGTCAACTATACTAGAAAACATCAGCTGACAGAGAACTCAATTGAACCTTATTGTTGACATTTACTTATACTGCTCAGCTGTCAATTCATCTTGAACTATTAGCTGCTGCTTACTTGCAGTTGATCAACTCTGTCTCTTTCGAACTTGATCTTTAGTCTTTAGCTCTTCGGATTCTTAAAACTAAGCTATTATAAATTCTTATCAAGATCATTTAAACTTCTGTCAGCTCTATACAATTAAATAGGTGATCCGTGATTTTTGACATATTGTTGGTCCCGAAATCAGAGTGCAAAATTGTGCAGCGGAAGGTTTGTGTATGCAGCGGTATTAAATGACAGTTGCACTGGTTCGCTTAAACAGAGTATAGTCAGTTTTGTGTGTGGAAAGTTTAAGCTTATGTCTCTGTTTTACCTTAAGTCAGTTTGACAGTATATACACTTCAATACTTGGACAAGTATTGAAGGCTTCAAGAGTCAGTTTGTGAAACAGAAAAACAGAGCAAGTATGAAAGAAAGCAGTAAACAACACACAAAGACTTATAGTGGTTCGGACTTCAATATCCTACATCCACTCTTTAGACCAAAGGTCTGGATAATTCACTAAGTAAATACAAGCCTCCTTAAGATCTAAACACAGTTCGTGGCACCTTTGTCCTCCGGTCAGCTGTGGCACACGCCTAGGAATTCCTTGTAGACTCAGTCTTCAGGTTGAAGTGGGGACTCACCCCGCAGCCTGATGGGTTTTGTCTACAAAAAGCATTTATTACAATGAGTATACAACGATTTATTTCTCCTATCTGTCAAACAAACTTACATGTATGTAACGATGGTATCCTCTTGTCTCACCGATAGGGACGATCATACGGCGTGTAGTAGATCGCATAAGACAGTATGATCACTTGACCTAGTGAGACATAAACCTGATCATAGCCGAGACAGCGTATGAGGATACGTCTGTCCGAATGGCTACGACATTGTCGGAATAAGTAATCTGTCTTGGTTACTTGACATGCTGGTACACAAGGGTGGCGTATTGATGGACTGCAGTGAGATGTGTTCGACTGTCTGACATCAGCGAATACAAGATCTCGTTCTTGATTGAGTCCAAACCCTAACGAAGGTTCAGGGGTTTGCACGGATTGACTGTTGCTTTGACTTGCCATGGTGGAGAGCCTAAGTAACATGCTCATATATCCGCATCTTGGGTAACAGCAGTTCGTGTAGTACAAACTGAGACTAGGTTTAGGTAACCATATCCGAGTAATAGGATGGGGACATTCCCTAATGAGCTCAATAATATTCATCGTGCCAAAGTCCTGCAGGCTGATTAAGTTCAGGCACGAGTGATAAGGTTTGAGTGGTACTACTCAGGAATAATAAGATATTAATTAATTGTAGATAGAGCTTGTCAGAAGCTCCGATTAATTAATGAATGTCCGGTAACCTTAAATATGAGGATTCTCATTAAATGCAGCCCGTTCTCATAACGTGGTAATACAGGGGTAGGTCAGTATTAATTTTGTGATGAAAAAGAATTAATATTAATTAATTAATTGTGTCCTGGGTTGTGGACATGAGAATTAATTAATTTATAGGCCCACTTTATTATTTGCATTAGGTCCCAGGTCTGGCCCAAAATAAATATGCTGAATTGAGCCCACCAGCCCATTAGGGTTAAAACCCTAGGTCTATAAATAGACATCTCTCTCTCTGAAACCCTAGCCACCTTGATCACAATTCAAATCAGTGAAACCCTAAGAGAGAGAGAGAGAGGGGTGGCGGCTACTCAGTGCAAATGGGATAATTTCAATTCTGGCTTGCACAACTACAAATCTGTGGAATCCTCACCAGTAGCAGATCTGAAAAGCATTGGGATACAACCCTGAAGATCTAATCTGGAGAACATATTCCTTTTCTTCTCTTTTCTTTAATTAAATCTTGAAATTAGAATCTGTCTAATTTCTATTTCCGCAGATTTGATTAATATCGCGTGGTTGATTCAACTATGTGATTTATTATTTGCGCAAATTAAGCATGTGTAGATAATAGGAAAAGCATGTTTTACTGGTTTTATTATTTACAGCTTTCCAAGCATGCTTATGTGATTAATTTCTTGTTGGATTATATTTTTGGAATTTTTGGGCTTGTTTAATTACATGCAAAAATTTGGAAAATATAATGACAAAGAAATTATCTGTGTGCATATAAGAAACCTTTTTTGAAAAAAAAATACTAAGCGAATTTTTTAAATAAAATCAATAGACCTCCACAAAGTGGTCCTAGGCTGTAAGTGTATCTCTCGCTCTAGTAAACGTCTACGAGTGTATTTTGCTAGTTCTTGAAGGTGCATGGGTACAATGCTTGGGATTTCTAGACAAACAATTTAAATTATGTGAATAGTGGGAGAGTTTTGCGTAAACGTCTACGAGTGTAGCTTGCGTAGATCTCTTTCATAAGTATTCTAGGATTGATTTAAATTATAGATAACAAAAGCTTTAAGGGCTGTGCGGTATGGTTACGTGCCATGCTAAACTGTCTCTTTTGGCCAGAGTTAAATTTGTGGTTAATCACTTAGAAGCATCTTAGGATATAATGCAGTTGCTACTTCTGTAGGGATTTCTAGTGAACCGAATCACAAAATCCAATTGAACTGGATCGACTTATGGATATTGCACACAACCAAAATTCACAATAAAATCCTAGCATGCTCCTATGAATTTAATTCGAATTGTGGATTGAGAGATTACCGTAATTCCGTAGAGTCTGATCCGATCTTTCGCGTTTGAATATCCAACTTTCAATTCAACCACGCGATTCGATTTAATCTGCGGAAATAGAAATTAGAAATCTAATTTCTAAATTAAATCAAAAACAAAAAGGAAAAGGAAGAAATCTGTTCTCCAGTTAGATCTTCAGGGCTGTGTCCCAATGCTGTTCAGATCTGCTACTGGTGAGGATTCCAAAGATCTGTGTTGTAGGCCGGAGCAGAAAAACTCTTCTTCTCCCCTCTACAGGCGCCGCCCCTCTCTCTCTCTACTCTAGGGTTTTGACTGATTTGAATGATCACACAAGTGGCTAGGGTTTCCAAGAGAGAGTGGTCTATTTATATACCCAGGGTTTTATCCCTAATGGGCTACTGGGCCTTTTTTCAGCATATTTATTTGGGCCAGTCCTAAGACCTAATGCAAATAATAAAGTGGGCCTATAGTTAATCAATTCCCATGTCCACAACCCAGGACACAATTAATCAATTAATATTTTTCACCACAGAATTAATACTGACCTACCCCTTTATTACCACGTTACGAGAACGAGTTGCATTAATTGAGAATCCCCATATTTAAGGTTACCAGACATTTATTAATTAATCGGAGCCTCTGACAAGCTCTAACTACAATTAATTAATATCTTATTATTCCTGAGTAGTACCACTCAATCCTTATCACTCATGTCTGAACTTAATCAGCCTGCAAGACTTTGGCACGATGAATGTCATTGAGCTCCTCAGGGATTGTCCCCAATCCTATTACTCGGATATGGTTACCTAAACCCAGTCTCAGGCGGTACTACACGAACTGCTGTTACCCAAGATGCGGATATACGAGCACGTTACTCAGGCTCTCCACCATGGCAAGTCAAAGCAACAGTCAACTCGTGCAAACCCCCGAACCTTCGTTAGGGTTTGGACTCAATCAATAATGAGATCTTGTTGTAGGGTTTTTCCGTGAACCGAATCACCAAAACCAAACTGAACCAGATAGATTTATGGATATTGCACATAATTAAGATTCTCAAAACCCTAGCATGCTCCTATGTATTTAATACAAAGATTTGTGGATTTAGGGTTTACCGTAACTCCGTCGAGTCTGAACCGATCTTTCACGTTTGAATTCCAAATCTCAATTCAACCACGTGATCCGATTTAATCTGCAGAAACAGAAATTAGAGATCTAATTTCTATATTAAAATTGAAAAAAAGAAGAGGGAAGAAAGAAACAAATCTGTTCTCCAGATCAGATCTTCAGGGCTGTGTCCCAATGCTGTTCAGATCTACTACTGGTGAGGACTCCATAGATTTGTATTCTGAGCAGGTTCAGAATCGGAATTCTCCTCCCTCTCTACCAAAAACGGCGCCTCCTCTCTCTCTAGGGTTTAATGTGTTTCAACTGTATTCTGACTTATGAGAGAGAGCTGTCTATTTATAGACCTAGGGTTGGAAACCCTAATGGGCCATTTTGGGCTCAATTCAACATATTTAATTGGGCCAGTCCTAGGACCTAATGCAAATAATACAGTGGGCCTATAAATTAATTAATTCCCATGTCCACAACCCAGGACACAATTAATTAATTAATATTAATTCTTTTTCACCACAGAATTAATACTGACCTACCCCTTTATTACCACGTTATGAGAACGGGCTGCATTAATTGAGAATCCCCATATTTAAGGTCACCGAACATTCATTAATTAATCTGAGCCTCTGACAAGCTCTAACTATAATTAATTAATATCTTATTATTCCTGAGTAGTACCACTCAAACCTTATCACTCGTGCCTGAACTTAATCAGCCTGCAGGACTTTGGCACGATGAATGTTATTGAGCTCCTCAGGGAATGTCCCCATCCTATTACTCGTATATGGATACCTAAGTCCAGTCTCAGGCGGTACTACACGAACTGCTGTTACCCAAGATGCGGATATACGAGCACGTTACTTAGGCTCTCCACCATGGCAAGTCAAAGCAACAATCAACCCGTGCAAACCCCTGAACCTTCGTTAGGGTTTGGACTCAATCAATATAACGAGATCTTGTATTCGCTGATGTCAGACAGACGAATACATCTCACTGCGGTCCATCAATACGCCACCTCTGCGTA
>JAPKLW010001568.1:29363-75016 GCA_026898455.1 Plectranthus barbatus
TCTCACTAGGTCAAGTGATCATACTGTCTTCTGCGATCTACAACACGCCGTATGATCGTCCCTATCGGTGAGACAAGAGGATACCATTGTTCATACATGTACGATTGTTAACATATAGGAGAAATAAACCGTTGTATACTCATTGTAATAAATGCTTTCAGTATACAAAACCCATCAATCTCCCACTTATACTCAAAGCATAACTAAGCTATTACAGAGTATACAGTCCGTCTATCTAGTCTGCTGTCACTTTAACCACTATCAGTGGTCGGCATCCACCTCAGACCCAGCTCACGAATATGTCTTTCGTAAACTTTCTGCGGCAAGCTCTTATTAAACGGATCAACAAGATTGTCAGCAGTGTCAATCTTCTTAAACAGCACATCGCCCCTCGATACGATTTCTCGTATGATATGGTACTTTCTCTCTATGTGTTTGCTTGCCCTGTGAGACCGCGGTTCCTTTGAGTTTGCCACTGCACCAGAGTTATCACAATAAATTGTGATGCTCCTCGGCAAACTCGGGATCACGCCCAACTCTAAAAGGTAGTTCCGGAGACATACCCCCTCTTTCAAAGCGTCGGAGGCGGCGACATATTCCGCCTCCATGGTGGAGTCAGCAATGCATTTCTACTTTGAGCTCCTCCAAGATACAGCTCCACCTCCCAGGGTAAACACATATCCTGAGGTCGATTTCTTCTCATTCTGGTCCCCTTGGAAATCCGAGTCAGTATAACCCACAGGGCACAAATCCTCACTTTGATAAACTAGGCAGAAATTCCTAGTTCTTTTCCAATACTTGAGGATGTGCTTTACAGCAGTCCAGTGCGCCTGTCCAGGGTTAGACTGATATCTTGCTACCATGCCAACGGCATAACAAATATCTGGCCTGGTACACATCATCGCATACATGAGACTACCCACAACCGAAGCGTATGGTACAAGACTCATCTCGTCTTTCTCCCGCTGTGTCTGAGGACACTGCCCACCAGAAAGACGAACGCCATGTCTGAAAGGTAGCAAGCCTTTCTTGGCGAGTTGCATGCTGAACCGGGCTATCACAGTATCCACATAGGATGCCTGGGATAAGCTCAACATTCTTCTCTTACGATCTCGTAAGACTTTAATCCCAAGAATGTAGCCAGCTTCTCCCAGATCCTTCATTTGGTACTGTTTGGATAACCAAACCTTGATTTTGGATATCACTCCCTCGTTGTTTCCAAATAGGATTATGTCATCAACGTATAGTGCAAGGAAGACCACGCTCCCACTGACACAAAGTCGTTTAATCACATCGTTGAAACGTAAGTTCCACGACCTTGAAGCTTGCTTAAGTCCATACAAGGACTTCCTAAGCTTCCAGACAAGATGTTCTTCGCCCTTGCTTATGTAACCCTCGGGTTGCTGCATATAGATGTCCCTACCTTCTTCAAGGTAACCTTTTAGAAAAGCGGTTTTGACATCCATCTGCCAGATCTCGAGGTCCATATGCGCAGTTATGGCAAGGAGTATCCGGATGGATTTGAGCATGGCTACGGGTGAAAAGGTTTTGTCATAGTCAATGCCCTCTTTCTGACTATAACCCTTTGCCACCAGCCTGGCTTTAAAAGCCGTGATCTTTCCATCCGCTCCTTTCTTTCTTTTGTATACCCATTTGCACCCTATGACCCTAAAGCCATCTGGCAAATCAGTTTTCTGGTATACATCCATAGCAGTTATGGATTCTATTTCAGAATCCATGGCGACACGCCATTTGGCAACATCCTTGTCCTGCACTGCCTCTTCGTAAGTCAGTGGGTCAGAGTCCTCATGTTCGTCTTCCGGGCTCAAGTCCGAAGACTCACCCACGAACATGTACCTTTCCGGCTGAAAAATAACTCTCCCACTACGACGAGGCATCGGTGCTGTGTCAGTAGTAGGTGCAGTAACTTGTGGTCCCGCACCTTGCACTGAAGAACGTGTCTGTGGTGCTGTACCTCTCACAGGTGCACCCACATCTACATGTTCCCCTTCCCTTGGAATCGCATTCTCATTTTCAATTTCTTGAAGAACGATATCACTCATTGACCTGTGGTTCCTTACATACTCGTCCTCCAAGAATCTAGCGTTGGTGCTAACAACGACTCTCTGACTCTCAGGACAGTAAAAGTAACCACCTTTCGTTTACCTGGGATACCCTATAAACAGCATTACTTTTGACCTGCTTTCTAACTTATCAGGTTCCTTCGATAGTACGTGTGCCGGACAGCCCTATATTCTGAACTTGCACAAACTTGGTTTGCAACCTAGGAAGAGCTCAGAAGGCATCTTGGGAACTAATTTAGAAGGCACCCCATTTAACACGTAAGCGGTTGTTTCCAATGCGTAGCCCCAAAATGAAATTGGTAAGTTTGCATAACTCATCGTTGATCTTACCATCTCTAGAAGAGTCATTTTCCTTCTTTCAGCTACACCGTTTTGCTGGGGAGTACCCGGTGCAGTCCACTGGGATGTAATCCCATTGTATGACAAATATTGCAGGAACTCATTGCCAAGGTATTCGCCACCACGGTCAGATCGCAGTGACTTGATAGTTTTCCCGACCTTCTTTTCTACCACAGCCTTGAACTCTTTGAATTTCTCAAAGCACTCACACTAGTAGCGAAGTAGGTAAACGTATCCTTACCTTGAGTAATTGTCAATGAAAGTGACGAAGTACTCGTACCCTCCACGAGCCTGCATGGACATGGGTCCACATAAGTCAGAATGAATATTGTCCAACACTTCCTCTGCTCGAGACTGACTAGCCTTGAAAGGCCTAGTTGCCATCTTGCCCTCACAGACTTGATAAGGTACAGCCCGGACTAGGTCCAATGTACCGTCATCTGCAAGTCTCTGAATCCGCTTCAAGCTGATGTGACCCATTCTCAAGTGCCAGAGATATGTAAGATCCTCATCAGAAGAAGTAAGTTTTCTCTTCCTAGGATTATCAATTACGGATGAATTACATGCAATACTTGCGGAAGACTTATGATTACAGTTAACAACATAGAGAGAATTATTCAGCATTCCACGACAGATAACACCGTTATTACCAATGATAGAAACACCACTATCAAAAATAACTGAATATCCATCAACATAAAGTTTGGAAACTGAAATAAGGTTACGCCGAAAATTCGGCACATACAAAACATCTCTCAATGTTAAAACATAATCATCAAAGTACAAGGTGAAATCTCCAATGGCAGCTGCACTCACTTGTGCTGCGTTCCCCAACGAGATGGTAACCTCGTCATTCTTCAGCACCCTCCTCGGTGTGAACCCCTGCAAAATGTAACAAACATGATCAGTAGCTCCAGTATTCACTACCCACGAATGAGTAGAAACCGATGCTAAACATGTTTCCGTTACAAATGCAAATGAGGTACCTTGTCCCTTGCTTCCGCATGCCTTCTCACTTGAAGTGACACCAACCCTCTTCATTTCATTTGACCTCCTCTCACGTGATCTGTGATCAATCATGTTCTTGCACATAGTATGAAGCACATCTTTCAATGTGCCCAAGATCTGATAACTCAGACTCCCATGAAGGTACGAAGGACTGTCCTGCTATGAGATCAGTAAGCAACTCCTTGAAAGAGTACTCACTTCTCTTAGCTACATCCCTCTTAAAGTCATAGAATAAAATCGGTAAGGAGTTCAAGATTATATCGATCTTAGCCCGATCACTGATACATCCACCTCCACGTGTGAATCGTTTCATGGTATTATCCATGATCATCACATGCAGTGTCACCGAACTGCCATCAACCATTCTCTTACAGACAAGGTCTCTAACGAGATCACAGTTGATAGTTCGTTCCACTTCGCCATACGTAGCCACTAAGTCCATCCAGATAGTAACAGAGCTACAATAGCCCATGTACTTAGAGCTTAAGTTCTCTAGACAGGTTATCTGAGATTAACTTGTAAGTAAAATCCTCAGATGCCACCCAACTGTCATAGAACTCCTTCTCACGTCTAGACACTTTATGGTAACATGGGGTAAGTGGTATCATAGTAAGAACAAACATGTGTTGCTTAGTCAGGAGAATATACTCAATTCAATATCTCCACTCATGAAAGTTCGGACCAATTAGAGGATTGAGAACAAGTATATGATCGACAGTAGACATAGACATATCTGAAACAGTAAAGAATCTTAAATAAGAACATACATGTTGAACTTAGAAAAAAAATGCATTGAAAACCTTTTAATAAATCAAATACAAATGTTTTCCACTAATTGCCCAAGAGTTCCCACCGCAAGCTACACTCGTAGACGTTTACGATGTCACCCTCAACCAGAACTGCGGGTTTTAAGCCCCAATCTATTTAATTTCACTACCATGTCAGGATGCTTTTGACACTAGAAATTAATAATTAGGGAAAACCTTAGACCAAGCCATCTCTCAAGAACAGGGATGCAATTCTTGCATTATATTCTAAGATGCTTCTAAGAAATTAACCACAAATTTAACTCCGGCCAAAAGAGACGGTTTAGCATGGCACGTAACCATACCGCACATCCCTTAAAGCTTTTGTTATCTATAATTTAAATCAATCCTAGAATACTTGTGAAAGAGGTCTACACAAGCTACACTCGTAGACGTTTACGCAAAGCCCTCCCACTATTCACATGATTTAAATTGTTTGTCTAGAAATCCCAACAACCGTACCCATGCACCTCCGGGAACTAGCAAGCTGCACTCGTAGACGTTTACTAGAACAAGAAATACACTTACAGCCTAGGACCGCTTTGTGGAGGTCTATTGATTTTAAAAAATCTGCTTAGTATTTTTCTTTTAAAAGGTTTCTTTATGCGCACACATAATTTCTTTGTCATTATATTTTCCAAATTTTTGCATGTAATTGAACAAGCCCAAAAATTCCCAAAATATAATCCAACAAAAGAAATTAATCACATAAGCATGCTTGAAAAGCTGTAAATAATAAAAGCGATAAATCATGCTTTTCCTATTATCTACACATGCTTAATTGCGCACATAAATAAATCACATATCATATGAGGATAATTAAGGCAAACAAAAATTCCTCGTGGCCCCACAAAATAGAAAATAATATCTATCTATTACAAATTTGAATTTTGAATTAATTAGGATAACTCCAAATCTTTTCAAATCTTCCAAATCTTCAAGGGCCTTCAAATCTGGATACACCAAATCTTTTGGATTTTTAGGCCTTTGTGATCTGATGATTTGCCCTAACCCTAATGAAAACCATAGGGTTTACACAGGATTGTGCAAACCACCAAAACACGAGCCACCGCGACGGGACAGTAGCAGCCGATGACAGCCGAAGCTGCCGCCGACCGCCGCCAGGCCGGCCACCGGCTAGCGCAGCGCGCTCGCGCGCGCGCTGCTGCCGTGCCGCGCCCGCGCTGCCTCGCGCGCGCGCAGGTTGCGCTCTGTGGGTGCTTTTCGTGCGTGCCGTGCGCGCGCTGCACGCCCCGGCCGCAGGCCTGCCGTGCCGCCGCCGTTGTCTGCCATGCACGCGCGCCCGCCCTCCTGCTGCCGCCGTGCACCGCCCTTCGTCGGTTCTGTCTTCGTTCTTCGTCCTCGACCCATCCAAATTAAATTTGAAAAATTACAGAAAAACTATTTTAATTACAATTTTCAAATCTACACTAATCACGGATTTTCTCGTGATTTTACAGAAACAATTCAGCCCTACACGGATAAACCATCGCGGGCTGAATCTACGGGTTGCCACGAGGAACAAAAACAAAACATCCACAAAACAATAAATTCATACATGCATATCGAATTTAATTATGAACAACAGAGCCGTAAATCAGAAACCTGGCTCTGATACCAATTGTAGGGTTTTTCCGTGAACCGAATCACCAAAACCAAACTGAACCGGATCGATTTATGGATATTGCACATAATTAAGATTCTCAAAACCCTAGCATGCTCCTATGAATTTAATTCAAATATTTGTGGATTTAGGGTGTACCGTAACTCCGTCGAGTCTGAACCGATCTTTCGTGTTTAAATTCCAAATCTCAATTCAACCACGCGATCCGATTTAATCTGCGGAAATAGAAATTAGAGATCTAATTTCTAGATTAAAATCGAAAAAGAAGAGGGAAGAAAGAAAGAAATCTGTTCTCCAGATCAGATCTTCAGGGCTGTGTCCCAATGCTGTTCAGATCTACTACTGGTGAGGACTCCGTAGATCTGTATTCTGAGCAGGACCAGAATCGGAATTCTCCTCCCTCTCTACCAAAAATGGCGCCTCCTCTTTCTCTAGGGTTTAGTGTGTTTCAACTGTATTCTGACTTATGAGAGAGAGCTGTCTATTTATAGACCTAGGGTTGGAAACCCTAATGGGCCATTTCGGGCTCAATTCAGCATATTTAATTGGGCCAGTCCTGGGACCTAATGCAAATAATAAAGTGGGCCTATAAATTAATTAATTCCCATGTCCACAACCCAGGACACAATTAATTAATTAATATTAATTCTTTTTCACCACAGAATTAATACTGACCTACCCCTTTAATACCACGTTATGAGAACGGGCTGCATTAATTGAGAATCCCCATATTTAAGGTTACCGGACATCCATTAATTAATCGGAGCCTCTGACAAGCTCTAATTACAATTAATTAATATCTTATTATTCCTGAGTAGTACCACTCAAACCTTATCACTCGTGCCTGAACTTAATCAGCCTGCAGGACTTTGGCACGATGAATGTTATTGAGCTCCTCAGGGAATGTCCCCATCATATTACTCGGATATGGATACCTAAGTCCAGTCTCAGGCGGTACTACACGAACTGCTGTTACCCAAGATGCGGATATATGAGCACGTTACTTAGGCTCTCCACCATGGACAGTCAAAGCAACAGTCAACCCGTGCAAACCCCTGAACCTTCGTTAGGGTTTGGACTCAATCAATATAACGAGATCTTGTATTCGCTGATGTCAGACAGACGAATACATCTCACTGCGGTCCATCAATACGCCACCTCTGCGTACCATCATGTCAAGTAACCAAGACAGACTACTTATTCCGACAATGCCGCAGCCATTCGGACAGACATATCCTCATACGCTGTCTCGGCTGTGATCAGGTTTATGTCTCACTAGGTCAAGTGATCATACTGTCTTCTGCGATCTACAACACGACGTATGATTGTCCCTATCGGTGAGACAAGAGGATACCGTTGTTCATACATGTACGATTGTTAACAGATATGAGAAATAAACCGTTGTATACTTATTGTAATAAATGCTTTCAGTATACAAAACCCATCACTTGTATTCGCTGATGTCAGATAGACGAATACATCTCACTGCGGTCCATCAATACGCCACCCCTGCGTACCAGTATGTCTAGTAATGAAGACAGACTACTTATTCCGACAATGTTGCAGCCATCCGGACAGACGTATCCTTATACGCTGTCACGGCTGTGATCAGGTTTATGTCTCACTAAGTCAAGTGATCATACTAGCTTCTACGATCTACAACACGCCGTATGATCGTTCCTATTGGTGAGACAAGAGGATACCATTGTAACATACATGTAAGATTTTTTAACAGATAGGAGAAATAAACCGTCGTATACTCATTATAATAAATGCTTTCAGTATACAAAACCAATCAGCTTCCCTGTTCTTAAGAGATGGCTTGGTCTAAGGTTTTCACTAGTTATTAATTTCTACTGTCGAAAGGTTCCTGACATGGTAGTGAAATTAAAGAATTGGGGCTTAAAACCCGCAGTTCTTGTTTGGGGTGACATTGTAAACCTCTACGAGTGTAGCTTGTGGTGGGAACTCTTGGGCAATTAGTGGAAAACATGTGTATTTGATTTATGAAAAGGTTTTCAATGCATTTGTTTTCGAAGTTCTGCATGTATGTTCTTATTTAAGATTCTTTATTGTTTCAGATATGTCTATGTCTACTGTTGATCATATTCTTGCTCACAATCCTTTAATTGGCCTGAACTTCCCTGAATGGAGTTTTTGCATCAAACACATCCTTTATCTGTAAAATCAAGCATATGTTCTTTTCATGGATCCGTCTATGAACTTGAGCTTGAATTTTATGAGAGATGGGAGGATGCTGATGAGTTTGCCTTTTGGCTCATCACGGGTTCCCTATCTAGAGAATTAAAGCACAAGTATGCGTATCTTGAAAGGGCTGGAGAGATCTGGAAAGAACTCTCGACAGCTTATGGCAATATGGAGCGGAGTATTAACTATAGACTTTTGCACGATCTTGTGTGCAAGAAGATGGTTGAAGATAGTTCGGTGACAACGCACATGATGTTAATGATTGAGCTCAGGAGACAGTTCATGTGCGGGGTGGTAATATCAATGCGCAAGGTGAGATTGATATCATCCTAAATTCTGTTCCGGAATCTTATTATGACTTCAAGGTAGTTGTTGCTGCAAGGGGAGAGTATGCTCTGCATGAGCTACTTGAGGACCTTGTAGTGGAGCAATCTTCCATGCGAGCACGGAAACCTGTTCTGACTGTTTCCAGTACTTGTTCGACAACCTCTAAGGTTGGAGATGATGGTGCTGAAAGCAAGTTCAGGAAAATAGTCAGTGATAGCAAGTCAAGGAAGGGGAAGAGAGTCAAGGTCACTCCAAGAAAAGACAGGTGTGCTGGGTGCGGAAAGGTGACTTGTCCGAATGCTAAGGGATAATGTACGTCATTTGCATTTGTAATGGAAACATGTTTAGCATCAGTTTCTACTCATTCGTGGGTAGTGGATACTGGAGCTACTGATCATGTTTGTTACATTTTGCAGGGGTTCACACTGAGAGGGTGTTGAAGAATGACGAGGTTACCATCTCGATGGGGAACGTAGTACAAGTGAGTGCAACTGCCATTGGAGATTTCACCTTGTACTTTGAAGATTCTGTTTTTGACTTTGAGAGATGTTTTGTATGTGCAGGATTTTCGGCGGAATCTTATTTCAGTTTCCAAACTTTACGTTGATGGATATTCAGTTATTTTTGATAGTGGTGTTTCTATCATTGGTAATAACGGTGTTATCTGTCGTGGGATGCTGAATAATTCTCTATATGTTATTAACTGTAATCATAAGTCTTCCGCAAGTATTGCATGTAATTCATCTGAAATTGATAATCCTAAAAAGAGAAAACTTACTTCTTCTGAAGAGGATCTTACATATCTCTGGCACTTGAGACTGGGTCACATCAGCTTGAAGCGGATTCAGAGACTTGCAGATGACGGTACACTGTGTAGGGTTTTCCCGTGAACCGAATCACCAAAACCAATTTGAACCGGATTGATTTACGGTTTTTATGCAGAATTAAATACAAGATAAAACCTAGCATGCTCCTATGAATTTAATACAATATTGTGGATTGAGAATTACCGTAATTCCGTCGAGTCTGAACCGATCTTTTGCGTTTGAATTTCCAACTTGAATTTAACCACGCAATCCGATTTTATCTGCAGAATAAGAAATTAGATCTCTAATTTCTAAGAATAAAAATTGAAAACAAAAGGGAAGAAAGAAATATGTTGTTCTCCAGATTAGATATTCAGATCTGTATCCCGGTGCTGATCACATCTACTACTAGTGAGGACTCCGTAGATCTGTGGCTTGAGCAGGACCAGAATCAAAATTCTCCTCCTTCTTACAATGAAGTCGGCGCCCCCCCACTCTCTGCGCTAGGGTTTTGACTGATTTGAATAATCACACAAAGTAAGCTAGGGTTTTCAGAGAGAGTGGTCTATTTATAGACCCAGGGTTTTATCCCTAATGGGCTACTGGGCTCAATTCGGCACACTTTCCTTGGGTCAGACCTGGGACCTAATGCAAATAATAAAGTGGGCCTATAAATTAATTAATTCCCATGTCCACAACCCAGGACATAATTTATTAATTAATATTAATTCTTTTTCGCCACAGAATTAATACTGACCTACCCCTTTATTACCACGTTATGAGAACGGGCTGCATTAATTGAGAATCCCCATATTTAAGGTTAATCGGATATGGTTACCTAAACCCAGTCTCAGGCGGTACTACACAAACTGCTTTTACCCAAGATGCGGATATACGAGCACGTTACTTAGGCTCTCCACCATGGCAAGTCAAAGCAACAGTCAACTCGTGCAAACCCCTGAACCTTCGTTAGGGTTTGGACTCAATCAATATAACGGGATCTTGTATTCGATGATGTCAGACAGACGAATATATCTCACTGCGGTCCATCAATACGCCACCTCTGCGTACCAGCATGTCAAGTAACCAAGACAGACTACTTATTCCGACAATACCGCAGCCATCCGGACAGACGTATCCTCATACGCTGTCTCGGCTGTGATCAAGTTTATGTCTCACTAGGTCAAGTGATCATACTGTCTTCTGCGATCTACAACACGCCGTATGATCGTCCCTATCGGCGAGACAAGAGGATATCATTGTTAATACATGTAAGATTGTTAACAGATAGGAGAAATAAATCGTTGTATACTCATTATAATAAATGCTTTCAGTACACAAAACCCATAAATCTCCCACTTATACTCAAAGCATAACTAAGCTATTATAGAGTATACAGTCCGTCTATCTAGTCTGCTGTCTCTTTAACCACTGTCAGTGGTCGGCATCCACCTCAGACCCAGATCATGAATATGTCTATCGTAAACTTTCTGCGGCAAGCTCTTTGTAAATGGATCAACAAGATTGTCAGCAGTGTCAATCTTCTTAATCAGCACATCGCCCCTCGATACGATTTCTCGTATGATATGGTACTTTCTCTCTATGTGTTTGCTTGCCCTGTGATACCGCGGTTCCTTTGAGTTTGCCACTGCACCAGAGTTATCACAATAAATTGTGATGCTCCTCCGCAAACTCGGGATCACGCCCAACTCCAAAAGGTAGTTCCGGAGCCATACCCCCTCTTTCAAAGCGTCGGAGGCGGCGACATATTCCGCCTCCATGGTGGAGTCAGCAATGCATTTCTGCTTTGAGCTCCTCCAAGATATAGCTCCACCTCCCAGGGTAAACACATATCCTGAGGTCGATTTCTTCTCATCCTGGTCCCCTTGGAAATCCGAGTCCATATAACCCACAGGGCACAAATCCTCACATTGATAAACTATGCAGAAATTCCTAGTTCTTTTCAAATACTTGAGGATGTGCTTTACAACAGTCAAATGCGCTTGTCCAGGGTTAGATTGATATCTTGCTACCATGCCAACGGCATAACAGATATCTGACCTGGTACACAGCATCGCATACATGAGGCTACCCACAGCCGAAGCATATGGTACAAGACTCATCTCATTTTTCTCCCGCTATGTCTGAGGACACTGCCCACTAGAAAGATGAATGCCATGTCTGAAAGGTAGCAAGACTTTCTTGGCGAGTTGCATGTTGAACCGGGCTATCACAGTATCCACATAGGATTCATGGGATAAACTCAACATTCTTCTCTTACGATCTCGTAAGACCTTAATCCTAAGAATGTAGCCAGCTTCTCCCAGATCCTTCATTTGGAACTGTTCGGATAACCAAGCCTTGATTTCCGACATCACTTCCTCATTGTTTCCAAATAGGAGTATGTCATCAACGTATAGTGCAAGGAAGACCACGCTCCCACTGACACAAAGTCGGTAAACACAAATTTCATTTTCCAATTGTGCAAATTCATAGGATTTAATCACATCGTTGAAACGTAAGTTCCACGACCTTGAAGCTTGCTCAAGTCCATATAAGGACTTCCTAAGCTTCCAGACAAGATGTTCTTCGCCCTT
Organism: Plectranthus barbatus; assembly: GCA_026898455.1. Taxonomy (NCBI): domain Eukaryota; kingdom Viridiplantae; phylum Streptophyta; class Magnoliopsida; order Lamiales; family Lamiaceae; genus Plectranthus; species Plectranthus barbatus. Next base: position 41,163 of record JAPKLW010001568.1, read on the forward strand.
GCTTATGTAACCCTCGGGTTGCTGCATATAGATGTCCCTACCTTCTTCGAGGTAATCGTTTAGAAAAGCAGTTTTGACATCCATCTGCCACATCTCGAGGTCCATATGCGCAGCTATGGCAAGGAGTATCCGGATGGATTTGAGCATGGCTACGGGTGAAAAGGTTTTGTCATAGTCAATGCCCTCTTTCTGACTATAACCCTTTGCCACCAGCCTGGCTTTAAAAGTCGTGATCTTTCCATCCGCCCCTTTCTTTCTCTTGTATACCCATTTGCACCCTATGACCCTAAAGCCATCCGGCAAATCAGTTTTCTGGCATACATCCATAGCAGTTATGGTTTCAATTTCAGAATTCATGGCGACACGCCATTTGGCAACATCCTTGTCCTGCACTGCCTCTTCGTAAGTCGGTGGGTCAGAGTCCTCATGTCCGTCTTCCGGGCTCAAGTTCGAAGACTCACCCACAAACATGTATCTTTCCGACTTGAAAATAACTCTCCCACTATGACGAGGCATCGGTGCCGTGTCAATAGTAGTTGCAGTAGCTTGTGGTCCTGCACCTTGCACTGAAGATCGTGTCTGTGGTGCTGTACCTCTCACAGGTGCACCCACATCTACACGTTCCCCTTCCATTGGAATTGCATTCTCGTTCTCAATTTCTTGAAGAACGATATCACTCCTTGACTTGTGATTACTCATATACTCGTCCTCCAAGAATCTAACATTGGTGCTAACAACGACTCTCTGACTCTCAGGACAGTAAAAGTAACCACCTTTCGTTTGCCTGGGATACCCAATGAACAACATTACTTTTGACCCGCTTTCTAACTTATCAGGTTCCTTCGACAGTACGTGTGCCGAACAGCCCCATACTCTATACTTGCACAACCTAGGTTTGCGACCAAGGAAGAGTTCAGATGGTGTCTTAGGAACTGATTTAGAAGGCACCACATTAAGCACGTAAGCTGCTGCTTCCAATGCGTAGACCCAAAACGAAATTGGTAAGTTTGCATAACTCATCATTGATCTTACCATCTCTAGAAGAGTCCTATTTCTTCTTTCAGCTACACCGTTTTGCTGGGGAGTACCCGGTGCAGTCCGCTGGGATGTAATCCCATTTTCTGACAAATATTGCAGGAACTCGTTACCGAGGTATTCGCCACCGCGGTCAGATCGCAGTGACTTGATAGTTTTCCCAACCTTCTTTTCTACTTCAGCCTTGAACTCTTTGAATTTCCCAAAGCATTCAGACTTGTAGCGAAGCAGATAAACATACTCGTACCTTGAGTAATCGTCAATGAAAGTGAAGAAGTACTCGTACCCTCCACGAGACTGCGTGGACATCGGTCCACATAAGTCAGAATGGATCAATTCCAACACTTCCTCTGCTCGAGACTGACTAGCCTTGAAAGGCCTACTTGACATCTTGCCCTCGATGCAGGATTCGCAGACCTGATAAGGTACAGCCCGGACTAAGTCCAATGTACCGTCATCTGCAAGTCTTTGAATCCACTTTAAGCTGATGTGACCCAGTCTCAAGTGCCAGAGATATGTAAGATCCTCATCAGAAGAAGTAAGTTTTCTCTTTCTAGGATTATCAATTACGGATGAATTACATACAATACTTGTGGAAGCTTTATGATTACAGTTAATAACATAGAGAGAATTATTCAGCATCCCACGACACATAACACCGTTATTACCAATGACATAAACACCACTATCAAAAATAACTTAATATCCATCAACATAAAGTTTGGAAACTGAAATAAGGTTTCGCCGAAAATCCGGCACGTACAAAACATCTCTCAATGTGAAAACATAATCATCAAAGTACAAGGTGAAATCTCCAATGGCAGCTGCACTCACTTGTGCTGCGTTCCCCATCGAGATGGTAACCTCATCATTCTTCAGCACCCTCCTCGGTGTGAACCCCTGCAAAATGTAACAAACATGATCAGTAGCTCCAGTATCCACTACCCACGAATGAGTAGAAACTGATGCTAAACATGTTTCCATTACAAATGCAAATGACGTACCTTGTCCCTTAGCATTCGGACAATCCACCTTTCCGCATCCAACACACTCGTTCTTCTTTGGAGTGACCTTGACTTTCTTCCCCTTCCTAGACTTGCTATCGCTGCCTGTTTTCCTGAACTTGCTCTCCGCACCATCGTCTCCAACCTTAGAGGTTGTCGAACCAGTACTAGAACCAGACAGAACAGGTTTCCGTGCTCGCATGGTGGATTGTTCCACTACAAGGTCCTCAAGTAGCTCATGCAGAGCATACTCTCCCTTTGTAGCAGCAACCACCTTAAAGTCATAATAGGATTCTAGAAGAGAATTCAGGATAATATCAATCTCGCATTGCGCACTGATATTACCACCCCGCACGGTAAACTATCTCATGAGGTCAATCATAGACATCATGTGCGTAGTCACTGAACTATCCTCAACCATCTTATTGCACACAAGATTGTGCACAAGCTTCCAGTTAATAGTTCGCTCCACTTTGCCAAAGGCTGTCGAGAGTTCCTTCCAAAGCTCTCCAGCCCTTTTGAGGTACTCATACTTATGCCTTAATTCTTTAGACAGGGAACCTGTGATGAGCCAGAAGGCAAACTCATCAGCATCCTCTTATCTTTCATAGAATTCAAGCTCAAGCTCGCATACTCCTCTTTGAGAGCGCAACAGTGGATCCATGTAAAGAACATGTGCTTGATTTTTCAGATAAAGGATGTGTTTGATGCAGAAACTCCATTCAGGAAAGTTTGGACCAGTTAGAGGATTGAGAGCAAGTATATGATCGACAGTAGACATAGATATATCTGAAACAATAAAGAATCTTAAATAAGAACATACATGTAGAACTTCGAAAACAAATGCATTGAAAACCTTTTAATAAATCAAATACAAATGTTTTCCACTAATTGCCCAAGAGTTCCCACCGCAAGCTACACTCGTAGACGTTTACGATGTCACCCTCAACCAGAACTGCGGGTTTTAAGCCCCAATCCATTTAATTTCACTACCATGTCAGGAAGATTTTGACACTAGAAATTAATAATTAGTGAAAACTTAGACCAAGCCATCTCTCAAGAACAGAGATGCAATTCTTGCAGTATATTCTAAGATGCTTCTAAGCAATTAACCACAAATTTAACTCCGACCAAAAGAGATAGTTTAGCATAGCACGTAACCATACCGCACAACCCTTAAAGCTTTTGTTATCTATGATTTAAATCAATCCTAGAATACACTCATAGACGTTTATTAGAACGAGAGATACACTTACAACCTAGGACCGCTTTGTGGAGGTCTGTTGATTTTAATTAAAAAATATGCTTAGTATTTTTCTTTTAAAAGGTTTTTTTATGCGCACACATAATTTCTTTGTCATTATATTTCCCAAATTTTTGCATGTAATAATACAAGCCCAAAAATTCCCAAAATATAATCCAACAAGAAATTAATCACATAATCATGCTTGAAAAGCTGTAAATAATAAAAGCAATAAATCATGCTTTTCCTATTATCTACACATGCTTAATTGCGCACATAAATAAATCACATATCATACGAGGACAATTAAGACAAACAAAAATTACTCGTGGCCCCAAAAAAATAGAAAAATAAATTCTATCTATTACAATTTGAATTTGAATTTAATTTGGATAATTCCAGATCTTTTCAAATCTTCCCAAATCTTCAAGGGCCTCCAAATCTTGATTCACCAAATCTTTTGGGATTTAGGCCTTTGTGAATTGATGATTTGCCCTAACCTTAATGCAAACCCTAGGGTTTACACAGGATTGCACAAACCACCAAAACACGAGCCACCGTGACGGGACAACATCAGCCAATGACGACCACTGCCGCCGACAGCCGACCGCCGCCCGCCGCCGCCAGACGCGGTCGCCGCCCTGCGCAGCCGCGCGCGCGCGCGCACCGTGTGCCCTTGTCCAGCTGCGCGCGCCGTGCGCGGGCTGCACGCCCCGGCCGTGCGCCTGCCGCACCGCGTGCTGCCGTCTGCCGTGTCCTCACCGGCCCTCCGTCGGCTCCATCTTCGTTCTTCGTCCTCGACCCGTCCAATTACATAATTTGAAAAAATTTCAAAAAATCTATTCTATTACAATTTTTCAAATCTACACTAATCACGGATTTTCTCGTGATTTTACAAAAAGAATTCAGCCCTACACGGATAAACCACCGCGAGCTGAATCACACGGGTTGCCACGAGGAACAAAAACCACCCACAACAATAAATTCATACAGACATGCAAATTGAATTTAATTATACACAAAAGAGCCATAAATCAAGAACCTGGCTCTGATACCAATTGCAGGGTTTTCCCGTGAACTGAATCACCAAAACCAATTTGAACCGGATCGATTTATGGTTTTTATGCATAATTAAATACAAGATAAAACCTAGCATGCTCCTATGAATTTAATACAATATTGTGGATTGAGAATTACCGTAATTCCGTCGAGTCTGAACCGATCTTTTGCGTTTGAATTTCCAACTTGAATTCAACCACGCAATCCGATTTTATCTGCGGAATAAGAAATTAGATCTCTAATTTCATAGAATAAAAATCGAAAACAAAAGGGAAGAAAGAAATCTGTTGTTCTCCAGATTTGATCTTCAGATCTGTATCCCGGTGCTGATCAGATCTACTACTAGTGAGGACTCCGTAGATCTGTGGCTTGAGCAGGACCATAATCGAAATTCTCCTCCTTTCGACAATGAAGTCGACGTCCCCTCTCTCTCTGCCCTAGGGTTTTGACTGATTTGAATAATCACACAAAGTTAGCTAGGGTTTCCAGAGAGAGTGGTCTATTTATAGACCCAGGGTTTTGTCCCTAATGGGCTACTGGGCTCAATTCAACACACTTTCCTTGGGCCAGACCTGGGACCTAATGCAAATAATAAAGTGGGCCTATAAATTAATTAATTCTCATGTCCACAACCCAGGACACAATTAATTAATTAATATATATTCTTTTTCACCACAGAATTAATACTGATCTACCCCTTTATTACCACGTAATGAGAACGGGCTGCATTAATTGAGAATCCCCATATTTAAGGTTACCGGACATCCATTAATGAATCGGAGCCTCTGACAAGCTCTAACTACAATTAACTAATATCTTATTATTCCTGAGTAGTACCACTCAATCCTTTTCACTCGTGCCTGAACTTAATCAGCCTGCAGGACTTTAGCACGATGAATGTTATTGAGCTCCTCAGGGAATGTCCCTATCCTATTACTCGGATACGGTTACGTAAACCCAGTCTCAGGCGGTACTACACAAACTGCTGTTACCCAAGATGCGGATATACGAGCACGTTACTTAGGCTCTCCACCATGGCAAGTCAAAGCAACAGTCAACCCGTGCAAACCCTTGAACCTTCTTTAGGGTTTGGACTCAATCAATATAACAAGATCTTGTATTCACTGATGTCAGACAGACGAATATATCTCATTGCGGTCCATCAATACGCCACCTCTGCGTACCAGCATGTCAAGTAACCAAGACAGACTACTTATTCCGACAATGCCGCAACCATCCGGACAGACGTATCCTCATACGCTGTCTCGGCTGTGATCAAGTTTATGTCTCACTAGGTCAAGTGATCATACTGTCTTCTGCGATCTACAACACGCCGTATGATCGTCCCTATCGGTGAGACAAGAGGATACCATTGTTCATACATGTAAGATTGTTAACAGATAGGAGAAATAAACCGTTGTATACTCATTATAATAAATGCTTTCAGTATACAAAACACATCACATTGGACTTGGTCCGGGCTGTACCTTATCAAGTTTGCGAATCTTGCATCGAGGGCAAGATGTCAACTAGGCCTTTTAAGGCTAGTCAGTCTCGAGCAGAGGAAGTGTTGGACAATATTCATTCTGACTTATGTGGACCCATGTTCATGGGTGAGTCTTTGGACTTGAGCCCGGAAGACGGACATGAGGACTCTGACCCACTGACTTATGAAGAGGCAATGCAAGACAAGGATGTTGATAAATGGTGTGTCGCCATGGATTCCGAAATTGAATCCATAACTGCTATGGATATGTACCAAAAAACAGAATTGTCGGATGACTTTCGGGCAATAGGGTGCAAATGGGTATACATGAGAAAGAAAGGGGCGGATGGAGAAGTTACTGCTTTTAAAGCCAGGCTGGTGGCAAAGAGTTATCGTCAGAAGGAGGGCATTGACTATGACGAAACCTTTTCACCCGTAGCCATGCTCAAATCCATCCGGATACTATTTGCCATAGCTCCGCACATGGACCTCGAGATTTGGCAGATGGATGTCAAAACCGCTTTCCTAAATGGTTACATTGAAGAAGGTAGGGACATCTATATGCAGCAATCCGAGGGATACATACGCAAAGGCGGAGAATATCTTGTTTGGAAGCTTAAGAAGTCCTTGTACGGACTTAAGCAAGCTTCAAGGTCGTGGAACTTACGTTTCAACGATGTGATTAAATCCTATGGATTTTCACAGTTGGAAAATGAAAGTTGTGTTTACCGACTTTGTGTCAGTGGGAGCGTGGTTTTCCTTGCACTATATGTTGATGACATACTCCTATTTGGAAACAACTAGGGTGTAATGTCGGAAATCAAGTGTTGGTTATCCAAACAGTTCCAAATGAAGGATTTGGGAGAAGCTGGCTACATCATTGGGATTAAGGTCTTATGAGATCGTAAGAGAAGGATGTTGAGCTTATCCCAGACATCCTATGTGGATACTCTGATAGCCCGGTTCAGCATGCAACTCGCCAAAAAGGCTTGCTACCTTTCAGACATGGCGTTTGTCTTTCTAGTGGGCAGTGTCCTGAGACACAACGGGAGAAAGATGAGATGAGTCTTATACCATACGCTTCAGCGGTGGGTAGCCTCATGTATGCAATGCTGTGTACCAGGCCAAATATCTGTTATGCCATTGGCATGGTAGCAAGATATCAGTCTAACCCTGGACAGGTGCATTGGACTGCGGTAAAGCACATCCTCAAGTATTTGAAGAGAACTAGGAATTACTGCCTAGTTTATCAAAGTGAGGATTTGTGCCCTTTGGGTTATACAGACTCGGATTTCCAAGGGGACCAGGATGAGAAGAAATCGACCTCAGAATATGTGTTTACCTTGGGAGGTGGAGCAGTATCTTTGAGGAGCTCAAAGCAGAAATGCATTGTTGACTCCACCATGGAGGTGGAATATGTCGCCGCCTCCGAAGCCTTGAAAGAGGGGGTATGGCTTAGGAACTACCTTTTAGTGTTGGGCGTGATTCCGAGTTTGCCGAGGAGCATCACAATTTATTGTGATAACTCTGGTGCAGTGGCGAAATCAAAGGAACCGCGGTCTCACAGGGCAAACAAACACATAGAGAGAAAGTACCATATCATACGAGAGATTGTATCGAGGGGCGATGTGCTGATCAAGAAGATTGACACTGCAGACAACCTTGCTGATCCATTTACAAAGAGCTTGCCGCAGAAAGTTTACGAAAGACATATTCCTGAGCTGGGTCTGAGGTGGATGCCAACCACTGACAGTGGTTAACGAGATAGCAGGCTAGATAGACGCACTGTATACTCTGTAATAGCCTAGTTATGCTTTGAGTATAAGTGGGAGATTGATGGGTTTTGTATGCAAAAATCATTTATTACAATGAGTATACAACGGTTTATATCTCCCATCGGTCAAACAAACTTACATGTATGTAACAATGGTATCCCTTGTCTCACCGATAGGGACAATCATACAGCGTGTAGTAGATCGCAAACAACAGTATGATCACTTGACCTAGAGAGACATAAACCTGATCACAGCCGAGACAGCATATGAGGATACGTCTGTCGGATGGCTGCGACATTTTCAGAATAAGTAGTCTGTCTTGGTTAGTTGACATGCTGGTACGCAAGGGTGGCATATTGATGGACCGTAGTGAGATGTGTTCGACTGTCTGACATCGGTGAATACAAGATCTCATTCTTGATTGAGTCCAAACCCTAACGAAGGTTCAGGGGATTGCACGGATTGACTGTTGCTTTGACTTGCCATGGTGGAGAGCCTAAGTAACGTGCTCGTATATCCGCATCTTGGGTAATAGCAGTTCGTGTAGTACATCCTGAGACAAGGTTTAGGTAACCATATCCGAGTAATAGGATGGGGACATTCTTTGAGGAGCTCAATAATGTTCATCGTGCCAAAGTCCTGCAGGCTGATTAAGTTCAGACACGAGTGATAAGGTTTGAGTGGTACTACTCAGGAATAATAAGATATTAATTAATTGTAGATAGAGCTTGTCAGAAGCTACGATTAATTAATGAATGTCCGGTAACTTTAAATATGGGTCTCATTAAATTCAGCCCGTTCTCATAACGTGGTAATAACGGGGTAGGTCAGTATTAATTCTGTGGTGAAAAAGAATTAATATTAATTAATTAATTGTGTCCTGGGTTGTGACATGGGAATTAATTAATTTATAGGCTCACTTTATTATTTGAATTAGGTCCCAGGTCTGGCCCAAAATAAATATGCTGCATTGAGCCCAGCAGCCCATTAGGGTTAAAACCCTAGGTCTATAAATAGACATCTCTCTGTGAAACCCTAGCCACCTTGAACACAATTCAAATCAGTGAAACCCTAAGAGAGAGAGAGAGGGGCGGCGGCCACTCAGTGCAAATAGGAGAATTTTGATTCTGGCTTGCACAACTACAGATCTGTGGAATCCTCACCTGTAGCAGATCTGAACAGCATTGGTATACAACCCTGAAGATCTAATCTGGAGAACATATTCCTTTTCTTCTCTTTTCTTTAATTAAATCTTGAAATTAGAATCTGTCTAATTTCTATTTCCGCAGATTTGATTAATATCGCATGGTTGATTCAAGTATTGGAATTCAAACGCGAAAGATCGGTACAGAGACTATGTAATTAAGGTAATCTCTATTATTTACGCATTAAATTCATAGGATCATGCTAGGGTTTGTGAAATAGTATTGTGAACAATAAACCATAAATCGATCCGGCTTATTTGGATTTTATTATTCGTTTACGGATAAATCCCTACACAGCCTCTTTCCTGGTGGTTCGATGTTTACTAATTCTTCCTAGAATGGTTGGATGTTTACTAATTCTTCCAGAATGGTTGGATGTTTACTCGTTGATCACTGCAATTTCTAACAGATTTCTCGTGAACTTAGGCCTAAAACCCTACTAAAACACCAAAATGCGCATAATACCACCTAATATAGACTCATGCATAGAATATATATATAAACTCAATAAAACTACATAAAATAGTAGAATATAGATAAGCGAGTAAAATAATGAGCTTATCAACCCCCCAAACTTGAACGTTTGATTGTCCTCAATCAATAGGCAAGAAAGAAATCAAAAGATCATGCGATTAAAGTGCAATGCCTCACAAGATCCATCACAGTCAAGAATAAAAAATTCACTACACACAAGCAATTTGAAAGAGACAGAAAATTCATCAACATTGGAAGAACTCACGGGAAGTTTATTGCTCAACTCTCAAGTGTTTAAGGTATAGATGAAAGCACTCAAAAACATGTATGAAAAAATTTCTACCATAGGCTTGCAAATTTTCTAATATCTCCAATGCCAGAATGTGCACACAAGTCTAGAATCAAAAAGGACTTTCATAAGGTTGTAATGTAGGCTTTTGTGAGGGGTAGGAAAATATGGCCAAGTGACTAAAATCCATCAAGTTGTATTTCCTCAATCAATCCAAACCACCATCTAAGTTCTTTCACCCTTCTCCTCCAATATATCAACAAATACACAACCTTTTTTTTTTCTAGCTCATTTTGAATCTCTTATGCTCTTTACATAATTTTGTATTCTTTTCTTTTCAGAGAGCTTATGAGAATTCTAATTATTTCTTTGAGCTTCTTTTTCACACATCTTTTCACCACTAATTTATATTTTCTTATCTCCATATCACAATCATTCCACCCATATACCACAACTCAAGACATGAGCGAAACCAATACTTCTTCTTAATCTCATAGACATGGAAAGAAAATTTTTGTATAGGCTCAAAAGTGGCTAACTAGGGAAAATTCAATGTGAAGGGACAGTGTTTAGGGAATTGGGCTATCAAAGATGGCCTAAGATCATTTCCTAAACTTGTGCACACTATGCTGTCTTAACACAGAAAATAGGCAAGTTCTAGAGAAATAAAAACACACATGTGAATCTCACATCAAACGAAATAAAGGCTCAAAATTCTCACACAAGGGTTCAAAACTTTTCTTCCGCAGTCAATTTCAAATCAGCTCAATCAGCATGCAAGCACAAGTGTCAAATCAATCCTATCATGCGGTATTCTACATTCATAGGCATCTAACCACAATCACAATCAATTCAACTCAACCCTCAATCAATTCTAATCTCACAGTCTCATTCGGGTTATTTCAAAACTCAAAAATTTTCCCCACAAAATAGAATAAACTTAAAAATTAAGGCAAAATTTAAATACGGAAAGCAGAATAAATAAAAGATAGAATGTTCCATCTCTTGTCCACATCCCCCAAACTTATTTCCAACTCGAAGAGTGGAATAAGTTTGAAAATCAGACAAAAGAGGGAACGATACCTGGTAGTTGATCTCAGACATCAACTTTTTATCGCCCGGAGTCTTCAAACATTGCGCGGCGTGAAATAGTGGCTGTTGGCACTTCGCGTCGATTGACTTGAAGCCTTCTTGTCGATCCCTCTCCTTGGATCAAGTGTATCGCGCCGGACTGCTCGGCGTCGATCGACGCCAGGCTGCGTCAATCGACATCGAGCTGATCTCCAATTTTTTTTTTCAATACTGCAAAACAACTGTTAGCAAAGAAATAAAAGCAGAAATTCAAAATAATAATAAAAAAATGAAAATTGAAAAGTAAATACGGAAAATGTTGGGTTACCTCCCAACAAGTGCTTGATTTAATGTCGCAGCTCGACGATACCTCAAATCACTCGCCGACGTTTGGCATCCACCATGTAGACTTTCCGGTCTTTGATAATGGTGGTGAGCTCAGAAAAAGGTGGCGCAGTTGACACTGCTACCCTATCGTTTCCTCGCTCCCACTCAATGGCAGCTGCTTCATCTTCTTCAGACTCATCCTATTCTTCGGTAGTGGAGATTCGATTGCACTCCGCCTTCTTCTTGTTCTTGTCGATCACAAAGGTGATCCTCTCGTCATTCGCTCGGAGTGTGATCTCGCCGCCTCGACAGTCAATGAGAGCAGTGCTAGTGTCGACAAACTCACGCCCCAAGATCATGGGCATGTTCTCGTCCTCCTTCATCTCGTGCACCACAAAATCTGCTGGAAAAATGAGATGGCCCACACGAATGAGCACATCCTCTAGTATACCTTTCGGGCGGGACACAGACCGGTCTGCCATCTGCAGGGTGATCGTCGTGGGCCTCATCTCTCCGATGTTGAGATGCTTGTAGATGGAGTACGGCATCAGGTTGATACTGGCCCCAGTATCACATAGTACTCTCTCGAATGTGTGTCCCCCAATCTCAACCGGAATAGAGAAGCATCCAGGATCGCTTCTCTTGATGGGCACCTGCTTTTGAAGTAGCAGGCTGCACTGCTCGTGGATCTTCACCGTCTCATTCTCCACGAATTGTTTCTTTCCACTCATCAATTTCTGGAGGTACTTCATGTACCCCGGGATTTCCTTTAGTGCTTCAATCAGCGGGATGTTGATGCTGACCTTCTTCAGGTTCTCCACAAATCTGGAGAACTTATCGTCCTCTTTCTGCTTTGCGAACCTCTGTGGGAATGGTAAAGGAGGGAGCTGATCTTCAGACTGCTTCAACTTCGTGCCTGGGACAGACTTCGGCGTCGACCGACGTAGTGTGGCGTCTATCGACGGGCCTTTTTTCTCTGCGTCGATCGACGTGGCAGGTCCGTCGATCGACGTGGATTCATCTCCTATGCATTTTTGCTCCTTTTCGTCTCCAGAATTGTCTACAGCCATCTCGGGACCCTTGTAGCTCGTCCCAGACCTCAAAGTAACGGCTTTGCAGTCTTTTTGGGCCTTGGGGTTCACCTCCGTTATGCTCGGAAGCTGTCCAGGCTTGTGTTGGTTGCCGAGTGTGGTGGCGATCTGGCTCAATTGTGTGTCCATCATCTGAAGATGTTTCGTCATCAGCTGCATGTGGTTGGCCATTCCCTTCACCTCGGTTTCTACTTTCCCAAACCAAGACCGTGCCTCGTCTCTGAGTGAGAACAAGAACAGTCTCATCCTGATCACATCTTGGGTTACTCCGTTCTGCTTCACAGTGTTACACACCTCAATGAATTGGTTGAGGTGGGTATATGGGTCTTCTACAGCTCTTCCCCCAAACTGGTTTTGCTGCACCATCTGAATAAGGCTTGTGCGCAGCTCGAAGTTGTTGGCATCAATGCCAACTCTGAATCCGGCCTCCGCTTGCTGTGGAAGAAATCGATCCAAGATGGACCTTTGCGGGATCACAACTTGCCTATCGTTCAACTCTGCCAATCTTGCAGCTTGCTCCGCCTGAGTAGCCTGGGCTGCTTGTAGTTGTGCTCTCAGCTGATGTACTTCATTCACAAATTGCATCTGCTCCTCGGGAGTCATATTTTGCAGAGGTGCTTCAAGATTCTCAGCCATCTCTCGTTGTCTTTCTTTTCCTTTCTTTTTGATTTTCCTGCAGGTTGCTTCAATTTCAGGGACAAAGGCTTCGAGTGTTTTTCCTTTGGCTCGCGTGTTCATGCACCTGCACAGGAAATAGGTAAATATCAGTTCAGCGTCGATCGACGTGGATTCACGTCGATCAACTCAAAAGAGTGGTCGGCGTCGATCGACGAAAGGTATCCGTCGATCGACGCTAGGTGGCGTCGATCGACGCGAGATGTAGACTCAAAAAATACACACGCACACGTACAGAAAATTAAAACTCAATCCAGCAAATCCTAGAACGAACTAGTAACATGATAAAATCTAGCAACTCCCCGGCAACGGCGCCAATTTGATCACTGCTATTTCTAACAGATTTCTCGTGAACTTAGGCCTAAAACCCTACAAAAACACCAAAATGCGCATAATACCACCTAATATAGACTCATGCATATAATATATAAATAAACTCAATAAAACTACATAAAATAGTAGAAAATAATATAGATAAGCGAGTAAAATAATGAGCTTATCACTCGTTCTTCCTAGAAATCAAGTGGTTGGCATACGCCCGTAAGAATCAGAATCCCAGACTAGAAAACTGACTGCTATGAATATATCTCAGAAAGATATATTCACCAATAAGAGCTTCAGCCTCATGTTAGGAGAAGTTAGCACGGTGGGTAACTTGAGTCCGAGACTTAAGTCTCGTGTTAGAGAACACGAAAACTCAGAGAGTTTATCAAGAGAGATGACCTGAAAATGCCCTTTGTCTTCTTAGGAGTTTCAGATTTTGAATTCTGTTCAGGTAACCATTTAAGGTTAAGAGGGCAGGCCTTTATATAGAGGAGGACCTTTGACATTTTGAATTTCTATCCGTTAGACACATAAATTCAGACGTTCGACTCATGGATTATATTGTCCAATCGTAGCCCATGCCTTAGGTCTCCTTTCTGCTCTACCCTGCTGCGTCAGTGTACTATACACTAACTTTATGTCAGACTTCTTTTCAGCCTGAGGAATCCCAGTTTGGATAACCTGGTACTGATTTAGGCATATATGAATGCTTGAGTCTGACTTAGGCTCTTATCCTAATTTTTCAAGGTTAGTTTAGCTTAGCCCTCATACTGACTTCCCAAGGTTAGTATGGTAAACCCTTATACTGACTGTCCACAGTCAGTATGGAAAACGCCCTCATACTGATTTCTCCGGATCAGTATGGAAATCCCTTAAACTGACTTCTCCTTAGTCAGTTCGGGAAAGCCCTCATACTGAATTCCCTGGCCAATATGGATAGACCTTAAACTGAGTGCTCCAACACTATTTTTGGTCAAGGCTAGGTGTGATGATAGTCAGTTCTCGAGCATTCTCCATTGCTCGGTCTTCAGCCTAAGTTCTATTACAACTCGATCGATCCTATACAAGGATTACAGTTTAGAACACTAGAAACTGGAAAAACTTACTAAGATGACTTACATTCTTTGACCCACAAAAACATCAAAAAGTAAGAAAGTATTTCTATAAAAAAACCCTAACACATATCATCAAAATTATATATTTTCAACATTGAATATCCTCAATATAAAAATATATAAAGAGAGAGAGAGAGAGAGAGAGAGAGAGAGGAGAGAGAGATATGTTTGATCATGTGAGAATTATTCTTAATGTGAAAAATGAGAATCTCAACCATTCAATTTGGCAAATCAACACTCAAGATAAAAAAAATTTCCATTTTCATTTTTTTCTTTGTTTCCTGCATTAATAGATAATAAAGGGCAGTGATGTAGTTGAACAAATCTTAGTGGATAAAATCTCTTTCAATCAGTAATTTGATTAATTATGTTTTCTTCTCTGCAGTTCGATTTCTTATTCCTTATGTAAGATCTGATCTATTTTTCCTAATCCGTAACATATTCTTATTTGTCTTCTTGGATTTATTTTTGTACATATTCATTGATTTCGATAATCGATTTCTGGTTTTGGAGCTACAATGTTTTTAAAGCTACAAATTTTGGTTTGAAAAGTAAAATTCAAAATTTCATTCAATTTGCGATCATGTATCTATTCGTGTTCGTCAACTTGTGTTTGTATATATTCTTTGATTTTGGCGAATCGATTTATGGTTTGGATTTTATAAAAGTTATAGATTTTTGTTTGAAAAATTCTTGTATCAATTATTTGTTACAATTATACTATCTTTCATTTTTATGTGAATTCGCTTCATTTGTTCTCAAATATAGTGCATTCGAGTAAAATTTTGATGTTTGTTATAATTATAATGTCTTTCATTTTTATGTGAATTCGCTTCATTTTATTTCAAATATTGTCTGGTAAAGTAAGATTTTGATGTTTGTTACAGTTATATTTCTCTTTCATTTTTATGTGAATTTGTTTTATCTTAAGTCAAATATTGGCATTAATGTTTCATGTATCAATTATATTTACAAATTTATTTTAGCTATTGTTCATTTTATATAGCAAGTTTTTCATTTTTTACAGATATTTTTCATTTTATATTTTTCAGGTATTTTATCATAATTGTATTGAGAAATTGGATGATGACATCATTAAATGTAACTATTCAGTTTTGAAAAAGAAGATGTTTGAAGAAACTTGTGGTGCACCGGTTCTTCAAACCGTTCAAATTTTACACTCAAATTGTTGTTGAGACTAGATGGAGTGTTGTAATCTTGAACTACTTAGATCATATTTCTATTGCAATTTTATCTTGTCATTGTGTAATGCATATCTTTATTGATTATAATGCATATATGTCTTTAAAAATGAATTTTTATATGTGTTTGATGCAATGATGTTTTTTCTAAAATTTGAGTAGATAAAGCATATTTAAGAAAATAAAATGTATATTATACAAGATATAATGCAACAATGTAGTTGTAAATTGCACGTTAGATGATAAAAATGGTCTCAATTAAGGTAAATGAATAAAAAATGCAAAGATTTTTTCATTTAATGAAAGTAAGGTGTAGATAAAATGTAGGTTACAATTTTTTGTTAATTGTAAAAAAATGACGAAGTAAAACTATAACGAATTTATTATATAATGAACAATAATTGAGATAAAATGAAGAATAACTAAGATGAAATCAAGAATAGCTAAAATAAAATACATGTTACGTGTATCATCAAAATTCACATAGAATTTATTTTATAATGAACAAGAATTGAGATAACATGAAGAATAACTAAGATAAAATGAAGAATAGCTGAGATAGAATGCATGTTATGTGTAATATCAAAATTACAAATTTGACCTTTAATGAAAAAACTGGGATAAAATGCTGCTTTTTTTTCTTCTAGTTAATCTGGATCATTAAATGTGTTAAATGAACGATCGCGATTTATTCTCATTTCTCATGTTTAGACTCATTCTCACCAGATCAGCCCCCCATATATATATATATATATATATATATATATATATAGAGGAGGGATCATGTAAAAAAAATCCCCATGTGAGAAAAAAGAATGAATCATGTTCATCAGATCTAAAAAAATCAATGGTTGATATTGAATCAAGCAACAACTAAAATGCAATCAAGCAACAACTAAAGCACAATCAAGCAACATTGCAATCAAGCAACATTGCAATCAAGCAACGACCTGAATACAATCAAGCAATGCCGTGAATGCAATCAAGCATCTTTCTCACTTTCTCACGTTAAGAGTTTTCTCACTGGATCCGGTCCCTATATATATATATATATATATATGAGAGTGATCTATGAGAATGCTTGTTACCATGAGAAATAAGAATAAATCTCAATCTTCCAAATTAGTGATCCAATGCTCAAGGCTTAATAAATTTCGTTTTCATTATTGTGTAGTAAAACATGCATTGAAGCATAATTTTCTAATATTTTTCTCGCTCCTTTAAAATTATCCTAAATCTTTAAATGATCATAATTCCTACGATTTCAATTATTTTTTCATGTATCATATATCAAATTAAAGGTAATTTAATTATCTTTCAAATAAAATTCCTATTGCATATATTTTAATTAAAAAATTGTTAGGAATATTGTTAGACCCCTTTATTGTAAACCAATTCATTATCATAGTTTGATATGTTTTGGTGGATCAAAGCTATAGCAACTCAATATCGAGTCAATTGTAAAAAGTCCTGTATAGGAATTCATACTCAAGTTGTAATAGATTAAGAAGTAGAGATAATCTGGTTTGCTGAAGGAGTCAGCAAACTTCCCTAATTGCTGAAGATTGCTAAAGAGAAGAAAGGCTAGCGATGCGAAGGAAGCTGAAGAAGGAAATCCAGCAAACTATGGAGACATCCGACGCACATCAGTAGCCAGAAGATGAATATCAGCAATCAAGAAGTTACAAAGCCAAATATCAGACGGATTACAAATTACAAGAAGAACCAACCAATCAAGAGGATGGAACAATCATCATGAAGAAGAAGGGTTCAGACCTACAAAGGATCCGTTCTGACAAGAGACGGCTAAAGACAGATGCTACACCAATCAGAGACGAGGTGACTTGAAGAGTCTCTGTCCACCACAGAAAAAGGAAGCATGGAGATAGGCGAGCATTCCCTTTGATTCTAATGGATAAGATTCAAACAGCCGTTTGAATCTTCACCTATAAATAGGTATCATCCTTATTTGATTCAAAGGTTCGCGATTTCATACATACAAGAAGCCTCTCTATCATGCGAACACAACCGAGCTAAGTTCTTAATTGAAGCTTTTCGTAAGCTTTCATAATAGAAGCTCGAAGACCTGAGAAGTTTATCTTCCTAAGGGTATATTGGGATTCCTTCTATTCTAGAAAGAATCTAGCAGTGACTATTGTGGTGCAAGAGTGATTCATACGGGCAACGCCAACACAAGGATAGGTTCCGGGAAGAACTATAAAACTCCCAGCTGTCGACGTCCGAGGAGAAGGGAGTTTTGTCCTCACTCTAAGGAGCGACACCGGTTGAAGATTGGAGATCGAGGTGCTTGAAGGTGCGCGCTAACCAGACGGAGGAGCTGCTCAATGTTAGAGATCAAGCCTGACCTTGTTCTCATTCTTCTAGTGAAATTTTCAGTCAAAGGACTAAAGAGTGGACGTAGAACAATTGTTCGAACCACTATAAAAATCCTTTAGTCGTTTACTATTTTATTATGCTATTTGTTTGTAGTTAGATTATTTGAAACTCAACACACCAAGTGTTGAAGTAAAAACTGCAATCAATCTAACGAATACACGAGCTAAAACTTTTAGATAAACATTTGCTAAGTCGAGACCTTAGCAAGACATGTGCAAGATAAATTTAATACTTCCGTTGCATATAAAATAACTCTGATCGGGGACCAACAAGTGGTATCAGAGTGGTTGGTCTTTATAGACTAGCTGCTTCTGAGTCGCTAAGGACTAGATCCAGATTTGCCTTGCATATCTGTGGTTCTGTGTTTAGCTCAGGTTCAAGAAAATGACACACAACGCAAAGCTTCCCAAGTTCACTCCAGACTCCTATTCTACCAAGAAAAAGAGGTCGATGACACACTGATGAATGTGCATCTTGAGATGAGACGAGTGATCGAAGTTGGACCTATCAAGATCCAGAAGGTGAAGACAAGGGTCAGAGAGGACGTAGAAGGACCAGACGTAATGGTGGATAAGCTGCTTGAAGAATGGACTCATGAAGAACGAGTCCGTGATCAACTAAATTACGTCGCCATGGATTAAGTGCCTTGTCACCTACTCTAATGGCTGAAGTGTTGGAGTACGATAGTGCTAAAGAAATGTGGGATTTTCTTAGCACTTTGGACAAAGAATCAGATCAGATGAAGAGAAACAAGCTACAACAATGGTTAGATAGGTATGAATCCTTCTGTTTGATTCCTGGTGAAACAATCAAGAACATGGAGACAAGATTCAACAATATTGTAGATGAGTTAAAGAAGTTGGGGAGAACGTACGAACTTCCTGACATGAATTCAAAGATTCTCTCAAGACTACCTAAGGAGGATTGGTTCGTCAAAGTAACCAGTCTAAAGGACAAGGATCTGTCGAAGATTAGCACCAAAGAAGTGTTTGCTCAACTAGAATCTCATGAATGGGATATCACCCAGATCAACAAGAATGAGGCTGTTCGTGCTGCAGTCAACATTGAAGAACCGATGGAAGGTGCGACATTCTTTGTGAAGAAAGATGGACAAAAGTGGAAAACAAAGAAACCATTCCACTCAGATCGACCTGCTTAGTCCAATTCAACAAAAGAGATTTCTTCCATCAGCGAATCTCACTTCAAATAATATGAATGCTCCATGAGCGAGCTGGAGGAACAAATGAAGAGACTTCAAAGGCTGTTGCTGAAAGCAAAAGGGAAGAAGGAAGATCTCCAGCAGACTCAACCAACAGACAACAAGAATAGCAAGAGAGCACCAAGAACATGCTACAAGTGCAATTCCCCAGATCACCTGAAGTTCAAATTCCCAAAGGTAGATCCAGAAGAAAGGGAACGACTGAAAAAGCTGTTCAAAAGACGTGCATCGAAGGCGGTCATGAAAGCGTTGCTACAAGGACTGAACTACCAGACATCCCAGATTATGACGATGAAAACTACTCATCAGAAGATGAAGAGGATATTGTAATGGTGTTCATGGCAGACATTAATGAAGAGCAGACAGGAGAATCAGCTCTAGCTGCCACAGGAAACCAGGTAACAAACATTTCTCTGTCTATTGCTTCATTTTATGATAATATGCATGACACGGTTGATTCCTGTTACTCAGAATCAGATGAAATAACCGTGAAATATTTGCTAAATTTTTTTTCAAAAGTTCATGCATTAAAGGATATTCTAGTAAAAGAAAATTCCTCTCTGTAGTCTGAGATTTTAAATTTGACCAGTGAGATTGAAAAATCTAGGTCAGCAGACGAGGAACTTTTAAAGCTTAAAACTGAATTCTTCTCATTGAAAGATAAATGTAGCACTTTGAGACAGGAGAATGAAACATTTAAAAGCAATCACTCAGTGCTAAATGTATGTCAGTGCAAATTTTCAAAAAGCACGAGAGATTTAGATGATATTTTAAGTGTCCAAAGAAGTTCGAAGAACTTTGCTGGAATAAGTTTTGATAGTGAAAAGTCTTGTGTCGCTGAATCAAGTAAGTCAAAGAAAATTGTTTTTGTCCCAGCTACTGGGAAGATTCAGCAAACAGCTAGGAAAGACAAGAGGCAAAATCTCAAGTCAATTGCTCAGCAGAGATTGAACTTTCCTTCTGTTGAGAAGAAGCCAACAAAGTCAATGTATGTTACCCAGCAGAATGTTCCATCTGCTAGGACGGTTCATACAAATCCTAGCAAGGCCAAGAAATCTACTAAGGTTGCAAGGAAGTCTGCATACACTCCAAGTAGAAGGAATAACTACTTGCGGCCAGAGTCTACATTAAAACACTTTTAAAAGACAGTGACGGCTCGACACACTACTTCACATCCCTATGTTGATTATCAAAACTATGCTAATAGGAACATAAGGGAAGTGAGACGTGATGACAAAAGAAACATCAAAATCACGAAAGTCTGGATTCCCAAATCCAGAAAACTAATCCTGCAGGACCCGTAATTGATTAGGTACCGAAAATATAACTTCTTTATTTTGCAGGAATAGGGTCTAGGAAGAAGAATGTCAAGAAAACTCAAAGAATGGATCCTAGACAGTGGATGTTCAAGACACATGACAGGAGATGAAGAAATCTTCACAGAACTTCACAAGTTCCGAGGAGTTTCAGTCTCATTTGGTGACAATTCCAAGGCCAGAGTAATCGAAAGAGGGTGCATCGAGCAAAATGGAATGCGAATAATCAATGTTGCCCTCGTCGATAGTCTCAAGAAAAATCTACTGAGCATCAGCCAACTAAGTGAAAATGGATATATCGTTTCATTCTTTGACACAGGTTGTGAAGTTGCAGGATAGGACCACCGGTGAACTAAAGCTTAGAGGAATCAGAAAAGGAGGACTCTATATTGCTGATTGGGAAAGTGGTCAACAAGCATCGTGCTTCATAGCATTCAAAAAGGAAGAGACAAATTGGCTATGGCACAAAAGGCTAACGCTTCTGAACTTTAAAACCATCAATTATATTGCCAGAAATAACATTGTTGCAGGTTTACCACAAGAAATCTTCAAGATGGAAGGAGTATGCAGAGCCCGTCAACAAGGAAAGCAAGTCAAAGTGTCCTTCAATTCAAATCCAGAAAAGGCCACTTCGAACAGAATCCTTGAGCTACTGCACATTGACTTATTCGGCCCTGTGACACCACCCACTGTAGGTAACAAACAATATACTTGTTGTTATTGATTATTATTCCAGGTACACATGGGTGAGGTTACTTAAAAGCAAGGACGAAGTGAAAATTATCCTTGCGGAGCTGATAATTAGAGTTCAAAACGACAAGGAGCTCACAGGCAAAATGATATGATCCAACAACGGTACAAAATTTTGCAATGGAGCGTTGATGTACTTCTGCGCCAATGCTGGGATAGGACATGAAAGGTCCACTGCAAGAATGTTCGTGTGTGAAACACACTAGTGCAAGTGCACACTGTCACAAGTAATAATAAAACGGAGTACTCTCCGAGTATCGATCCACAAGGAAGGGGTAAGGTGCACAAACACTCAACTTGATTTAATTGATGAAACAAATAAGTTGGTTTTTTTAATTAAGCTAGGCGTGATTTAAATGGAAAATAACAGAAATTATGTAAACACGGGATGTCGTAAACAGGGAGAATGATACGAGCAAACTTGAAAATCTCTTAATCAATTAATATAAATGACCTAGGCTATGAAATCAGTTTGCTTCAGATGGTCATGCTACAACATTGCAACAACACAGAGTAAAAGTTGCTGCCAAACTTAATGTTCTCAACTAGATTTCCCAAAATAGGTGAGATAGCTTTTCCTAATTTAAATTAACATATTCCTATGCCCAAATTAAAATTAGGTCCAGCACCAAAAGAAACTCTCTTAGGCATTTTAGCAAACACAAATCCACATATTCCTATGCATGTATTGTGTAGTATTCAACGTCTTTACTCTTAGCCCTTAATTTTCCCAAATCTCAACTAAGCATAAATCAACAACTTCAAGTTCCCACAAAAGCTGCGATTAAATAAACTAAACCTCTAATTACTCAAAAACACCATACCAAAACAATGCGTCACATATGGTTTAAGTACAAGCAAGCATCATCTATAGCCCAAGCTAAGTGGGTTTAGCTCTTATTTACAAATGATTGAGCTGAATACATTTTTTGAAACTTAAAATTCATAACTAGAATCTGAAATTAAAGATAAAGAGGACAAGGATAAGTTTCCCCCTTCGATCGATCAGCAAGAGGAACGATTCCTCGACTTCCAGCTGACTCCTTTCGGTGGCAAACTACAGCTCGAACCTCTCTTCTTCTCCTTTAAGATTTCTCCCCAGCTGGTTTCTCTCTCTCCAGCTGAATCTCTTTCTTCGAAGTGTGTTGTTGTAAAAAGATAGATGGGGCCTGCTCTCCCAGCTGAGATTACAAAATAGAGGAGAATATATGGAGATTCTTTAGATAAGCTGATGTTGGAGCGCAGGATTCCTCTCTACACAACCCAACTTCAAGCTTTCTCTCTCTAGCTCAGCTCCTTTCTCTCTCTACGCAGCTGGTGTATTTTCAGAAAAATGGGGGCTGCTCCCTTTTCTTTGGTGGCTGGTGGTATTTATACCTCTCTCCAACTAGGTTTCTTCTTTTAGATGTATTTCCCACGTTGCCCTTGAAAGAATATGTAAATTTCAGCACTTTTCAGACCTCCACCTCAGCAATTTCCGGAAACCCTCGTCATTAAATTGTAATGGTCCCCCACAGTTGTGCTGACTTTAATTTGACCAAAGACTTGCCCAGCTTGCAATGCTATAGCATCGTTTTCGTTGCTCCAGCACAAGCTTCAGAAACAGGGAAATTTTTCTGCACGACATTTTCACTCTAAATCCTCAAAAAACCACATTATTTAGTCTTAAACATTAAATAAACATAAAAAGACACTAATGATGGGTTTTGTATACTGAAAGCATTTATTATAATGAGTATACAACGGTTTATTTCTTCTATCTGTTAACAATCTTACATGTATGAACAATGGTATCCTCTTGTCTCACCGATAGGGACGATCATACGGCGTGTTGTAGATCGCGGAAGACAGTATGATCACTTGACCTAGTGAGACATAAACTTGATCACAGCCGAGACAGCGTATGAGGATACGTCTGTCCGGATGGCTGCGGCATTGTCGAAATAAGTAGTGTGTCTTGGTTACTTGACATGCTGGTACGCAGAGGTGGCGTATTGATGGACTGCAGTGAGATATATTCATCTGTCTGACATCAGCGAATACAAGATCTCGTTATATTGATTGAGTCCAAACCCCAACAAAGGTTCAGGGGTTCGCACGGGTTGACTGTTGCTTTGACTTGCCATGGTGGAGAGCCTAAGTAACGTTCTCGTATATCCGTATCTTGGGTAACAGCAGTTCGTGTAGTACCGCCTGAGACTGGGTTTAGGTAACCATATCCGAGTAATAGGATGGGGACATTCCCTGAGGAGCTCAATAACATTCATCGTGCCAAAGTCTTGCAGGCTGATTAAGTTCGGGCACGAGTGATAAGGATTGAGTGATACTACTCAGGAATAATAAGATATTAATTAATTGTAGTTAGAGCTTGTTAGAGGCTCCGATTAATTAATGGATGTCCGGTAACCTTAAATATGGGGATTCTCAATTAATGCAGCCCGTTCTCATAACGTGGTAATAAAAGGGTAGGTCAGTATTAATTCTGTGGTGAAAAAGAATTAATATTAATTAATTAATTATGTCCTGGGTTGTGGACATGAGAATTAATTAATTTATAGGCCCACTTTATTATTTGCATTAGGTCTCAGGTCTGGCCCAAGGAAAGTGTGCTGAATTGAGCCAAGTAGCCCATTAGGGATAAAACCCTGGGTCTATATATAGACCACTCTCTCTGGAAACCCTAGCCACTAGTGTGATTATTCAAATCAGTGAAAACCCTAGGGCAGAGAGAGAGGGGGCGCCGACTTCATTGTCAGAAGGAGGAGAATTTCGATTCATGTCCTGCTCAAGCCACAGATCTACGGAGTCCTCACCAGTAGTAGATCTGATCAGCACCGGGATACAAATCTGAAGATCAAATCTGGAGAACAACGGATTTCTTTCTTCCCTTTTGTTTTCGATTTTTATTCTAAGAAATTAGAGATCTAATTTCTTATTCCGCAGATAAAATCGGATCGCGTGGTTGAATTCAAGTTGGAAATTCAAACGCAAAAGATCGGTTCAGACTCGATGGAATTACGGTAATTCTCAATCCACAATATTGTATTAAATTCATAGGAGCATGCTAGGTTTTATCTTGTATTTAATTATGCTTAAAAACCATAAATCGATCCGGTTCAAATTGGTTTTGGTGATTCGGTTCACGGGAAAACCCTACAACTAACACCTAAATACTAGACCAAATCGATATTTATTTGACTAAACATAAACAAAATGCTCTCCAAAACGCACTAAAATCAAGAGAATATAACTCTTTTACAAGAGTTATCAAAGAACACCCCAACAGAACGACCTTGCAAAAAGAAGGAACAAAACCTTAAAAGAAGCCGTGCGTACAATGCTTACCGATACAGATCTAAGTCAAAGATACTGGGGAGAAGCTGTAATAAATGCCCGCTACACGCAGAATCAAAGCGGATTGAATCTTTGCTTCAACAAAACTCTCTACGAAATATATCATGGTCGTAAGCCTTCTTTAGCTCATCTTCGTATTTTTCGTTCATCATGTTATATCCATAATAATGGGAAATCGAAATTAAGTACCTTTTCTCCCAAAGCCGATGAAGGAGTGTTCCTAGGATATGGACATCCATCTCATAAGGGATATAGAGTGTTTGATAAGATAACCAAACTTGTGGAAATAACATGCAATGTTATTTTTTATGAAGCTACTTTAGTGCGCAGGTCCATAAGAAGTCAAAGAGATGAGTTTCATGAAACTAATGATGTAAATGGATCTTCGGGCTCGAATACTTCCGAAGCTGAACCGAGTGATCCGACTAGGTTAACGAATGAATCATCATCTCTACTGGAGACCTTGACTGATCAATCGACAGTCAAGAGGGCCTGTGATGCAATCAGTAATGCTAAGGCCACCAAACAATCTCTCGAAGAGCTTACAGATCAACAGGGAACTAAAGGAGATAAAAACGATCAACAATCTGAAGTTTCCCAGAATGGCGAGAGATCTACTGAAGAAAACTTTGCTGAAGACAACCAGGAGCAGACTGCTGCAGACAGGAGTATTACACCAGTAATACAAAATCCAGCAGACAAAATGCCAGAAGACAATCTTTCAGCAGAAGTCGACTCAACAAGGGTAGCAGACAGCTTGGAAACTCTACAGCTTGTTGATGTATCAGTTTCAGAAGAACCCATCGGACCATCCAGCAGTCAAGTCATTCCTGTAGAAGAATTATAAAGACCCAAATGGCTGCTCAAAGATCATCCTACTCAAGAGATTTTAGGAGATATTGCTGATCCAATCCGAACTAGACATAGTGCACTGCTTGCCTGCTTCATACCACAAGAAGATCCTATCAAAGTAACAGACGCGCTCAAATCATCCGACTGGATCAACGCAATGCAGGAGGAACTATCAGAGTTCACAAGGAATCATGTATGGGATCTCGTCGATCGTCCAACTCATCAATCAGTAATAGGAACTAAATGGGTATTCAAGAATAAGCGAGATGAAAATGGACTCGTCATTCGCAACAAGGCCAAATTAGTTGCTAAAGGTTATGCGTAGTGCAAAGGAATAGACTTCGATGAAACATTTGCTCCAGTAGCTCGCTTGGAAGAAATCAGATTATTTCTAACATATGCTGCTCATCATAGGTTCACAGTATTCCAAATGGACGTCAAGAGTGCATTCCTTAGTGGCGAATTAAAGGAGGAAGTCTACGTGGAACAACCTCCAGGCTTCGAACGCGGAAACAAGGTCTACAGACTAAGGAAAGCTATCTACGGACTAAAGCAAGCCCCAAGAGCATGGCATGAGACGTTATCACAATTCTTGCTGAAGAATGGATTCAGGATAGGAAAGATCGATAGGACATTATTCTTGATCAAAGATGCTGAAGACATTTTGCTTGTCCAAATCTATGTGGATGGCATCATATTTGGATCAAGAAATTTAAGTCTCTGTGAGAAGTTTGCTCAACTTATGCAAACTAACTTCCAAATGAGTATGATGGGAAAAATATCATACTTCCTAGGTCTACAAGTCCAGCAATCCGGCGATGAGATTTTTATTCATCAGAAGAAGTATACAAAAGATCTCATCAGCAAATTCTGCCCAGAAAAGACGAAGACTCTGCGGATTCCCGTGAGTACTACATGTCAGATATCAATGGATGAAGAAGGCGAATCTGTAAACCCCACAACATATAGAGGAATAATTTGCTCACTGCTATACTTGATTGCCAACAGACCAGACATTTCATATGCTGTAGGTGTATGTGCTAGATATCAAGCAAACTTGAAGAAATCACACATGGAGTATGCACAAAGAATTTTCAGATATCTGAAGGGAACAAAATCTTTACGAATTTAGTACCCCAGGGCAGACGATCTCACACTCATAGGATACTCAAATTCAAATTTCGGAGGCTGCAGAATTGACCGAAAGAGCACGAGCGAAACATGCCAATTCTTAGGTCATAAGCTGATAAGCTGGTTCAACAGGAAGCTACACTTTGTGGCAACATCCACAACCGAAAGCAGATTCAAAGAGCTTTGTCTTAAACTCGACTTATTGGAATTAGATGAAGTTATGGAAGAATGAGTCCCAGCTCTCATTTTTTTCTTGGATCATATGGAATTCTATTTAGTTGGACTTCTCAAAGACGTTGCGAAATAAGAGTGCGTCCCAGCTCACGCTTTTCAGAAGAAAAGGTTCATTATATATAAGGAGATTGCTGAGTCCCAGCTCTCAGCAATTCAATATATCAAAGGATATTGAATTCAACAGAATAAGTCAGGCGATTGCTGAGTCCCAGCTGTAAGAAGAAGATAGAAGACTGCTGAATCAAGACAAATCTGAATCAATCTTGGGAAATTGATCAAATATGGGAATAAATATCGGGATACTCAACCGACATATCAATTAAGATCACCATCAGTGACAAAGAGACAATACATATTTGCTATCATTACCGAAGATCTCGTTCAAAGGCTCGAGATGATTCAGTTCTGAAAATAACCGCCACGTGGAAGGATAATAGCGACACCGTCGGTTCCCTAAGCAAAAGAAGTAACTAGAAGATTGAGTCTCTAAGAGGGGTTACATCTATTTAAGAGAGATTGTCTTTCTTAGGAAATTCATATTTCAAAACCTCGAAACCCTAGATCTATCTTCTGCCTTCATTCCCATTTTTTTAGAAACCCCGCTCGAAGAAATCAGAAATGTCGTCCTTTACCATTTCACCAAAATACCTCCAGAATGGGTTCGAGCAACGTGACTTGGAAGTCTCCAAATTGAGAGAAAGTGTCGTAATCTTCACAGAGATCACATCTAAGAAGATTCTCTCAATTCTCGATTTACTATGGACGATGAGTTTTCTCATATTAGAATCGAACGGAGATAGGCGGTCCATTCTGTCAGGCCATGACAGTTTTCTCATTGGTGAGACAAACTTGTCAGGTGGGTCTGAGGATGGATAATCCTTAGTCACAAAGAATGGGAAAGCCCTCTTGGTTCCAGTCAACCAAGGTAACCAAAGGCCCGTTCATTTTCTTCCCATCTCTTCTTCCAGGATCAAGCTTCATAGCCATGGAGAAGAAGAGGAGATCATGGGAAGGCTCTCAGATAAAGTAGATGCAACAAGAATCATCTACTAAAAATCTGATGAGCAAAGAAAAGCTCGTGAATGGTGCTGTCCTTTGAAACAGTATGTCATTAAGAACTAGAAGATTTTAAGTACGTGGACAGAGAGGAATCTGATCTGAGCAGATGGTGAGATCTGATGGTAATCAGACATTTCCTCAAGGATCAGCCAGACTGTTCACAGGAAGAAAAAGGAGTTATCCACCGAGAGCAGGAAGATGAAGAGTTGCTCGTGGATATCTCACAACACATTGCTGTGGAAGCAAGGTGGCTTGCAGCAATGAGCTCAGGAAAAGACCTAGAAGTATCAGCTTCTGTGGGTCTCTTTTCACGAAGAATGTTGCATCCTCAATGGTTTCTTCAATAGATACTACATCACGTACGGTTTTGTTTTTGTTGATCTGCATGATGTCCCATTCGTGTGCCTGAAGCAAGAACCTCGGTCTTCAGTCTTCACCTTGTCGTTACTTTGAGTGGGGACAAACCTCCCTTCTCCTTGGACGTCAACTCTTGGGAGTTTTATAGTTCTTCCCAGAACATTTCCTTGTGTTTGGCAGTTGCACGTAATAATCACTCTTGCATAGCAAGGTGACTGCTACATTCTTTCTAGAATAGAAAGAATCTTAAGATTAACCTTAGAAGTAACACTTCAGAGGTCTTGAGCAACAAATATGAAAGCTTGTGAAAAAGCTTCAATCAGGTACAAGCTCGGATGAGTTCACGTGAGTTTGAGAGTATTTGGATCTTCTCTAGTTTTCTTTGTCAATGAAATTTTGTAAACCTCTGAATCTTTTCAAAATGACACCTATTTATAGGTTAAGATTCAAACGACTATTTGAATCTTATCCGTTAGACTCAAAGGGTTTGCTCATCAATCCCTGTCCTTTTTTTGCTAGCACAATGACTCTTCAAGTCTCTTTCGTCTCGGATTGGTATAGCTCCTATTTGTAGCCGTCTTTGTTAGAACGAATCTTTTAGTTCGAACTTGGAACTTTTTTTGTAATTGTTGATTGTTCTTCTCTCTGATTCGTCGGGTTTCCTTGTGATCTGGATCCTTCTATTTTACGACTTTGTGTTGTCTTGATTGCTGTTGAGTGTTTGTTGACAGTTGATAATCTGCTGACATCTTAGCAGCTTTGTTGAGACTTTTCAACGTGCTTGCTTTATACTTCCAACAATCTGTTATGCGTGTCCAACATTCCTTAGCGTTTGCTAGCCTTTACTAGCATCTCCAGCAATCTTTAGTTCTACTGATTGTTTCAGCATTCTTCGATTCTTCTTTTCTAGTTCTATTACAACTCGAGTGTATGTATCCTATACAGGACTTTTACAATTTTGACTTGATTCTAAATTGCTAGAAACTAGTTCTACTTGAGCTTTGATGCACCAAAACTAATAAACATACAATGAGAAATAGGGGATATAATATTTCTAACAATATTCCTAACAATTGATATTCAACCTAATAAAGATGTTTAGCTCAAAATATAACCCAAGAGTATTGGTCAATTATGAAAAATACCCTAATTGTTCTTTTCCTTGAATTATACCCTAAAGTTTCATTTTGTTCACTAAAAATACCATCAACTATGAAAAATACCCTAAAGTTTCTCATATAACTGAATAATACCCTAATGTTTGATTTCATCAATTAAAAACACCCTACATCGCTAACGGTGTTAAAATTCTTATAAATCATACGTTAACTTTAATACAATATATTCATATATACCAAAAAAAAGAGAAAGAAATGTCAAACATTATTTAATGTATGATACATTAAAGTTTTAAAACTAACGATTGAGAGTATTCTTAATTGAAAAAAAAAAATATTAGTGTAAAATTCAGTGATAATAGAAACATTGGGGGTATTTTTTATACTGGATGGTATTTTTAATTGACAAACATTAGGGTATTTTTCATCAATACTTTAGGATATTTCTCATAGTCTTCCCTTAAAAATAAAATAAAAAGATTTATTACGATATCAAATAATATATTAAGATTATTTTAGATATCAATTTAAGATATTGAAATTTATATTATTCCTATCATAAGACGACAACCAAAATATTTGACTATTTTCTAGAATACAAATTGACTGCTCTGTCTTCACTTTTTCATTGCTTCTCAAGATTTTCTCCTTTTTTTTTTTTTGGATTTTTCAATATCATAAAAACAAATTATACTCCCTCCGTCCAATAGAAGTAAGCCTATTTTCCATTGTCGTCTATTCCATTAGGTTAGTCTCATTTCCTAAAATCGAAAAAATTCTCTCATATTAATAAAATATTAATTCCACTACACTCACAAATATTGATTACCGTGCCCGATCAAAGTAAGACTACTTCTATGGGACGAAGGGAGTAGTAAATAGCAACTAACAACCAAGTTGATAAGGTAATTATTCACTTTTTCTTACAATTAAAAATATTGTCTATGATGTGAATTATTTTATTATCATAATGTTTTGCAATTTTTTTTAAAAAAAAATCTATCAGAATTTCTTGCTGCATTTATGTGATTTCCAAGGTTTTTGCTTTAAATTTTTTTGTTTAATATTTTAAATTTTTCCAGAGTGATTTAAGATTCTAATTTATTTGATTTTATTTATTTTTTATTAATCATATTGATATTATGCTAATCATTCTTCTAGTGCTAGTAGACATTTATCTCATTTTGAAAAAAGAAAAACAAAGAAAAGGATTATGAAAAAATCTAAAAAAGTGTGCTTAAAAAAATTGCTAGAAGAATTATTTTTAAATAATGACTATGCATTTAATTGATATGATATTATTTAGTTCTTTTATTTTGTTTCAGGTTTATTTAAAAATTAAAGTGAAATCCATATGATGATCGTGAAGTTGTGATTAACTCTAGTTTTTTATTATAAGAATGTTTTTTGAATAAATATTGTAATTAAGATAAATGACTTAAAAATAAATTTTATATTATATTTTATTAAAAATTTTTATAATTATTTAATTTAATTAGTAACACCAAATTTTTCTTTACTCCGAATTCAAACATTTACTGGGTCGGCCCTAATCTCATCTATATATATTTGTCGGCAATGTAAATTAAACAATTACCATTTTTAGTTTTACCGTAAACTTCTTTTTCAACGTTGACATTTCATAACATGATTACATTATAAATTTCATTTTCAGTCAATTGAAAAAGTGAAAAGAATTTCCACTGACCGACATGCATGGAAATATGGGTGAGATTGATTCAACACATTTAAATGAAATTTCATATTTTTTCTCTCGTTATTTTAGTCTATTTATATGTAGTAAATATATTAAATATAAATTAAATAATACGTAAAAATTAAAATAATTTGAATGATGGCAATTAGTTTATTTGAAAAAAACAAAGATATTTTTAGTTTAATGGATTAAAGTTTGTTAATTTTGAAAATATATTTTTTAAATTGAGTACCAATATTAATGAAGAACAATAATGATACTCATGTAATCTTGGGAGGCAAAATACTTTTTTGGTGAGTTAAAGATTATATTAATTTAAAATGGGGTTGGATTAAGACATCCTGCACATGGGATTTGATCTTTAAATTCAACAAATCCATCATTAACATCTAACGATCCTGCACTAATTAATTACTAATTGAGTGGTTTGCATGATTCTGATTTTTATTTTGTGCCATTGTTCCACTTCCTATCATAATACTTTTATATTACTTACTACCCATAAATGCCGATCAAATCCTCTCCATTCACTAACTTTAATTAGTATGACAAAAATAAAAATAAGTACTCCCTCCATTTTATTAGTGTAGTCTCATTTCTTTTCGGCACGAGAATTAAGGATTGTGAGTGTAGTGAAATTAATATTTTATTGGTGAATGTGAAAAAGTTTATCATTTTAGGAAAATGAGATTATTTTATGGGACAAACAAAAATGAAAAATGAGATTACTCCTGCGGGATAGAGATAGTATAATACTATTGAGGTCGAATTAAATTCGATAGAAATTAATGTAAATCTAAATTACTGCGATGATCCAAGCCAACATCCAACACCTTTTCCGAAAGCTCAAAAGAGGACCTCAATGCTAAAAGCCTTTGAAAAGGCCGAGATGAAACAACCTTCCTCTTAAGCACGCAATTCACCCCAAAAGTTTACTGACACGAGTGAAGTTAGCAGGAGCCGAGTGAAGGTGACTGGACAAGACAGAAAGGGTTGAGACTTACAAACAGGCAACTCTTTCAACCACGAAAAGGGGATATTCCCCTAGAAAGAAGAGGTTCACCCAAAAGGGGGAGGTTCCCCCTCATTAGAGACGAGGAGGTGGTTCTCCCGGAAATGAAAGAGAAAATTATTCATTATTATTTTTGTATTAAATAATTATCTAAACTGCTCAAGTTTTTTGGTAACACCCGAGGATGTAGGCACACCTTATGTTGAACCTCATCAAATCATTTCAGTTCTTTACTTTTCAGTAAGTTCTCCATACAAAACTGATATGATCTTTGCTAGTATAGTTAGAATCGTAGCCCATGAACTCAGAAGACGCATGTGAAATAGAATTCGATACAGATTGAAAAACCAACACCTTTGAGGTTTGATCCTTCAAGTGCTTTAGTCTAGAACGAGTTCTCCTACAATCAGAGAAGAGAAAACCTCCAACAACTATGGATACTATGAAGATGCCACAAACAAATGTAAAACTCCGATTGATAAGTCAAAAAAGAATTTCAAGGTAATTCACAAAAATTTAAGAGCTTTTAGAATTGGATAAATATCCCATGATTTTTATTGAGCAGAATATTGAATAATAACGAAAATAACAAGCTCTATTTATATGGTGATAAATAAATCTCTAAGTCTAATCAAAATAGAAAATCATATTTGAAAATAAATCAAATCTAACTAAAACATATCAAATCTATCAAGATTATAAACAATTCAATCTTGATATCCTTGTAATAAAAAAAAATGATTTTTTCCCTTTAATTAGGCGCAAAAATCGGACTCCTCAATTAATCAAGCCCATATGTGATAATTAAATTAATTCATCTTAGCTCAATTTGATCTTCAACTTCGATGGACTTCTTGAATAATTCTTGAGTCCAAACTTCTTTAATCAACAACTACAATCCATCGCTTAACTTCTTGGGCCTAGCTCTCAACATAGGTCCACTCATAATATGGACTGGATCTTGCTCTTGAATTGCTATTTGAGTTCCATCATTCCCCTCATCTTGAAAAGGATTTGTCCTCAAATCCAAGTTGTCACGTACATCAAAAGAACTCAAATCACGAACATTGAATGAAGCACTCACATTATACTCACCTGATAAGTTCAATTTATATGCATTATTATTCACTCTCTCCGACACTTGAAATGGACCATCTTCTCAAGGCATTAACTTTGATCGATGTTGCAATGGAAACCTTTCCTTTCGCATGTGCAATCTCAACCAATCTCATAGATCAAACAACACCTTATTGCGCCTTTTATTTGCTTGGTTTTGCATACTGCGCCATGTGGTGCATTATGTTCAGCCTCCCTTACTCATGAATATGCTTCATAAAATTAGCATCAAGTGTAGGAACTGAGTCTACAATAGGCGACATGAATCGCCATTTATTATAACTCCGGATTCGATTTATGGATATCAAAATAAATATCATGACAAACAGTAAATGCCCTATGCATGCTCCTATTTAATTTAATTCGTAGATTCAAGGGAATACCTGAGACTCCAACGACTGATCTACAGATCTAGATCGATGATGGCAATGATGATGGTGTAGATCTGGATCTAGAATCAATCAAAGCAATGGTGTTCCAACAGATCTGATCTTCTGATCTGTTCCCTTGCTCGATCTGGAAATCTGGT
Organism: Plectranthus barbatus; assembly: GCA_026898455.1. Classification (NCBI taxonomy): domain Eukaryota; kingdom Viridiplantae; phylum Streptophyta; class Magnoliopsida; order Lamiales; family Lamiaceae; genus Plectranthus; species Plectranthus barbatus. The sequence goes on from JAPKLW010001568.1 coordinate 74,699, forward strand.
GAGGATACGCTACCGGATCTACAACCGCCCACTCTCTCTCAATCTCTCTAGGGTTTCTGATTTGAAACTTCAAACTTATGTGGGAAAATGAGAGATTTATCTATTTATATAGATCTGGAGAATCGGCTATTAGGGTTTAATAAACCCTAATGGGGCTCTGAGCAGTGTTGGGCCAGGCCAGGGATCAAATGCAAATAATAAAGTGGGCCTCCTATTAATTAATTCCATGTTCAACCCAGAACATAATTAATTAATAAACATTAATTCATGGCACCAGAGAATTAATGCTGACCTACCCCTTTATTACCACATTATTAG
>JAPKLW010001568.1:75416-179472 GCA_026898455.1 Plectranthus barbatus
CATTATACCATTACTTTCCAGAGTATAACATGTGTCTATTCTAATCTTGCTATTACATTTGGTCACCAGGTGGCCGGCATCAACCTCAGCCCTAGGCTATGAACATGACCTTCTTATGCCTTCTGAGGTAAGCCCTTTGTAAATGGATCTGCTAGATTATCGTTAATGTTTATCTTATCTATTAGCATATTGCCCCTCGCTACGTTTTCTCGTATGATATGGTACTTTCTCTCTATGTGTTTAGACGCCTTGTGAGTTCTTGGTTCCTTAGAGTTTGCTACTGCGCCAGCATTATCACAATATACCGTGATAGTCTTGGGCAAACTTAGAACAATATCTAACTCTTGGAGGTAGTTCCGGAGCCATATTGCTTCTATAGAAGCCTCTGAAGCTGCCACATACTCAGCTTCCATGGTGGAGTCCGCGATACGTTTATGTCTCGCACTCCTCCATGTTACAGCTCCACCTCCCAAGGTGAACACATAGCTCGAGGTCAATCTCTTCTTATCCTGATTCGCCTAGAAATCCGAATCCTTTCTTGGCATTTAGCATGCTAAAACGGACAATCACAGTATCAATGTAAGCGGCCTGAGACAAGCTTAACATCCTCTTCTTGCGATCACGCAAGACTTTAATCCCAAGGATGTATCCAGCGTCTCCTAGGTCCTTCATTTGAAACTGTTCAGATAACCATCTCTTTATGTCTAACAACACCTTCACATCGTTGCCGAATAGAAGAATGTCATCTACATAAAGTGCAAGGAATACCACGCTTCCGCTGACGTATAATCGGTACACACAACTTTCAGTTTCGCACTGTGAAAATCCATAGGATTTTATCACATCATCGAAATGTTTGTTCCATGACCGTGAAGCTTGTTTAAGTCCATACAAGGACTTCCTTAGCTTCCAGACAAGATGCTCCTCACCATCCTTCACATAATCCTCTGGCTGCTGCATATAGATGTCATGACCTTCCTAAGGTACCCGTTTAAAAATGCGGTTTTGACATCTATCTGCCAGATCTCTAGGTCCATGTGTGCTACTATGGATAGAAGAATTCAATTGGATTTGAGCATGGCTACCGGTGAGAAGGTCTCGTCATAGTCAATGCCCTCTTTTTTCACTATAACCCTTCGCCACCAACCTGGCTTTAAAAGCCGTTATCTCTCATTTCAAACTTTTCTTCCGTTTGTATACCCATTTGCATCCTATGGCCCGAAAGCCATCTGGTAGCGCAGACTTCTGGTATACATCCATAGAGGTAATTGATTCAATTTCTGAATCCATGGCTTTATGCCATTTTTCCGCATCTTTGTCATTTACTGCTTCGTCGTATGTCCATTGGTTGGTATCATCTAGTCCGTCTTCCGGGATCAAGTCCAAAGACTCTCCCACGAACATATACCGCTCGGGTTGGTGAGGTACCCTCCCACTACGACGGGGCACTGGTACTGCGTCAGCAGTTGGTGCAGTTACTTGTGGATCAAATCCTTGCACTGGCGACCGTGCAATTGGTTCCATACCTTCGAGAGGTACACTCAATTTGCCACGAGGTTTTCCCAATGAAAGCGCATCATCGTCTCCAATTTCTTGGAGAATGATATCACTTTTGGATTTGTGGTTTTTCACAAACTCGTCCTCCAAGAATGTTGCGTTGGTGCTAACAACGACCTTCTGATCCTCAAGACATTAGAAATAACCACCTTTCGTTGGTCTGGGGTTTCCCACAAACATCATTAGCTTGGACCTACCTTCTAACTTATCAGGTGCCTTCGACAAAACATATGCCGGACAGCCCCACACTCTTATCTTTGACACACTGGGCTTTCGCCCATGCCAGAGTTCCGAGGGTGTTTTAGGAACTTACTTAGAAGGTACCAGGTTCAGCAGATACGGCACTGTTAGTAACGCATGGCCCCAAAATGAAACAGGAAAGTTCGCATAACTCATCATAGATCTAACCATTTCAAGAAGAGTCCTATTTCTTCTGTCCGCCACACCATTCTGCTGAGGAGTGCCTGGTGCAGTCCATCGGGATGTAATCCCATGCTCTGATAAAAACTGCAAGAACTCGTCACTGAGATACTCACCACCACGATCAGATCGTAATAACTTAATGGTCTTGTTTAACTTCTTCTCTACTTCTGCCTTGAATTCCTTGAATTTCTCAAAGCATTCAGACTTATAGCGAAGTAAGTAAACATACCCGTATCTCGAGTAATCGTCAATAAAAGTGACGAAATACTTAAATCCTCAACGAGCTTGCGTGGACATAGGTCCACATAAATCAGAGTGGATCAGTTCCAACACATCACTTGCTCGAGACTGACTTGCCTTGAAAGGCCTGGTCGTCATCTTTCCCTCTATACAGGATTCACAAACTCGATGTGGAACTACCTGGATTGAATCCAACGTTCCATCATCCACGAGTCTCTTGATCCTCTTTAGATTGATGTGACCTAGTCTCAGATGCCATAGATATGTAAGATCCTCATCAGAAGATGAAAACTTTCTCTTCTTATGATTAAATGAGTAATATGCAGCATTCACGGAAGATTTATGCAAACAAGTTATGATATAAAGAGAGTCTTTCTGTATCCCACGACAGATAATACCGTTATTGCCATTGATAGTAACATGACTATCAAAAATAACTGAAAATCCATCATTTATTAAACAGGAAACAGAAATAAGGTTCCGCCGAAAATCCGGCACATACAAAACATCTCTTAAAATCAAAACATTATCTTGAAAACATAATGTAACATCTCCAACTGCTACTGCAGACACACGAGCAACATTACCCATGGAGATCGTCACCTCGTCACCATTCAGCTGCTTTGTCGGCCTGAATCCCTGCAAAGTGTAACAAACATGATCAGTAGCTCCAGTATCCACTACCCACGAATGGGTAGAAACAGATGCTAAACATGTTTCCGTAACAAGTGCTAATAACGTACCTTGTCCAACCCGCTTGGTCATACAATCCTTCTTCCAATGACCAATTTTGCCACAATGGAAACACTTGCCCTTCTTCCCCGGTGTCACAGTCTTCTTTTTCCCAGAACTTTTGCTTCCAAAGGCTATATTCTTGAATTTATTTCCAATCACCCCTTTAGCACCCTTCGATGAAGCAGGGCGACTACCGGAAGAAACGAAGACTGCCTTTTTAGGTTGCATGACTGATTGGTCACTGCTTTTTCTAACAGATTAATTATAATAACAGTGGCAAATAAATTTGTAAACCCTAAGGTTATCGATCCAGGGGAATTGTGTGGGGAAAATATCCTATGTACTAATTATGATTCTAAAATCTATTGTTTGAGTAATTCAAAATTAGATTTTGGTTTTATAAAACTAAAGAGAACAATACGAAAAATTAAAGGTTGTGAAATCAGATTAAAGAGGCACAAATTCTAGGGAAGAAGTCTTATTATGGATAACATGTAGGAAATCAATTAATTTAACAGGTGAAATACTGCAATAATGCTATATTTCCTTGTTTGGCAAATATAACCTAGATTACTAATTAGTGATTATCTCCGCTCGGTCTCAAATACACCAAATTAGTCAATCTGATAAGCAAATCAGTTCAATTCCTACAATCTAGTACATCTGTTTGGATAGTGTAGATGTATCATGCATTCCTAATCCCGCTATTAATATTCACCTCTCGGTCCTTCTATCAATAGCTAGACATCTAAATTAATCGTCACCTCTCGGTCCTTGAATTAATCTAGAATTATGAATAAACACAGGAATCATGAACCCAATTAACTAATCCTAACATGCATCCATAATAATATTCAAACCCTAGAACCCACTAGGGTTTCTAGCCACTCATCGCAGATAGAAATCCAAAAGAAAACATATTAAATTGCATAAACATAAAGAACTTACTAGAAAATAAAAGGGTTTCTTGTTCCCCAAGTCTCCAAACTCCAAAAACTGAATTGCAGAATGAAAATATGAAAAGAGAACTGAAAAATATGAATGGTGATGTCTAATAATCGAATTTAAGGAGGTATTTATAGAGGGGAAGGTGTATCCTATCAAATCTAGGGCTAAGGATATGATATATCTCGAATTTGACAGGATTTCCGCGCCAGACTTGCGTCGATCGACGCCAAGCAAGCGTTGATCGACATCGCTTTTTTTCTCCGGCGTCCTCCTGCGCGGTCTCACGGTTTTGGCCATAACTTCCTCTCCCAAACTCCGATTGACCCGATTCCAGTTGCGTTGGAAAGCTAACTCGAAGCTCCATCTATTGCCATGATCCAATATCCCGAATTTTTTGTGTGGAGAAATCCTTCACTGCTACTGTTGCACGTCACTGCTTTCGGAACGGTTTTCCGGTGATTTTGGCCTAAAAACTGTGAAAACACACCATAACCCGCATAACACCACCAAATATCGACTCATGCACATAATATATGTTTAAACTCAATAAAAATACATAAAATAGTAGAAAATAATATGGATAAGCGAGTAAAATAATGAGCTTATCACTGATTCAGCCGCCATGAGGTCACTAAGTAACTCATTGAGAGTGTACTTCTTTTTACTCATGACAACATACAGCCTAAAGTTCTCAAAAAACTTTGGAAGTGAGTTGAGTATGATATCGACCTGGGCTTCCCCTTCAATACCTCCTCCATGCAACGTCAGTTCATCCATGAGATGAGTCATGGAAACAACGTGCTCCCTCGCTGAGCTACCATCGGTCATTTTACAACTCACGATTTCCCTCATGAGTTTAAATCTGACAGCTCTATCGGATTCCCCATAAGTAACTGTGAGACTATTTATAATCTCAGCTGCTTTGTCATAGTGCTGATGTTGTTGCTGGAGCACCTTAGACATAGTGGTCATCATGTATCACTTGACTACATTATTAGACTTGACCCACTTGTCATAGAGGTTCCGCTCCACATCAGTTGACTCAGCAGTAGGGACAGCTGGACACGGAGTGTTAAGAACATTTTGATGTTCCTCTGCAACTAGGATATAATCCAAGTTGCGCTTCCATTCTAGGAAATTCGGACCAGTTAATTGATTTTGTGCCAAGATATTTATGACATTATTCATAGACATATCTGAAATTAATAATTGATTAAAGTAAGTACATACATGCAGAACATTGAAACAAATATGCATAATAACCTTTTGATAAACCAATACAATTGTTTCCCCCGATTGCCTAAGTGCATCTACTGCAAGCTCCTTTCGAAGACGTTTACAACAGACCACCTAACTAGACTGCTCTTTGAAGTTCTAGTCTTTAATTTCAATACATGCCAGGTATTCGCCGACAAATGAAATTAATAATCGGAGATAAAACTAAGACCATGTTCAACCTATCTGAGCAGGGACATCATTCATGAGTTAGTACTCAGGCAACATCTAAGCATTTGACCACAATTCCAACTCCGGAAGTTAAAAGGACGATTTGTCATACGTACTAGACCCATGATGCATGCCTCTTACAACCTTTGTTATCTCATTTAAAACAATTCTAGAGAACTTTTGAACAAATAAAGTAAGCAGGCTACGGTCGTGTAGACGTCTACTCACTTTACTGTCCACATCTCACATTTTTAAATGTTTTATTTAGAAATCTCTTCTATTAGAACTTATGAACAAATAAAGCAAGCAGGCTACGGTCGTGTAGACGTCTACTCACTTCACCGCCCACTTCTAATAAGAGACCGCATTGTGGAGGTCTTGTTGATTTTAATTAAAAAATCCTGCTTAGTCTTTTTCTTTCAAAAGGTTCTTATGCGCACAGATTATTTTATGATCCATAAATTATGTCATACCTAAAATTCCATCATATTTCCCAACATGATTCCGGAATTTATAGACATAATCTAATACATAAAATAAATCACATAAAGCATGCTTTGAACAGTAAATAATAAAGCAGTAACATGCTTCCCTATTATCTACAACATGCTTTAAAATAAATAATAAAAGTAGTAGCATGCTTTCCTATTATTTACTAGTGCGCACATAATAAATCACATCATATGAGAAATTAATTAAATAAACAAATAAAATTTCTCGTGGCCCCTTGATGCAATTACATGGGAAATAAAATTAAATCTATCTATAACAATGATTTAATTTAATACAGATCTTCAAATGGGCTCCCACTCTTTAACTTGAAATCTGCAATTTTTTGGACTGAAATAATACAACAATTTGGGCTAGGAATTTGTGAACCAGGGTTATCTGACCCATTAAAACAATTAAATTTAAATCTTGGGCCAACCTAGATGACACTAGGGTTTAAACACAACAAATTAGGGTTTCAAAAGACAAAACCCTAATTCCAGCCAACCGGGCTGCCGACGGCCCACTAGGCCCGCGACCCAGCCCGCACCCAAAATCCTGGTCCACAGCCTCCACCTTCACAGCAGAAACCCTAGCCGCCGCCGCCACCTTGCAGCACGACCGCCGCCACGCCGACTGCCACCGCGCTCTCCGTCTCCGCTGCAGACGAGTCCTGCGCCACTGACGGCCGCAGGATACATGACCTGCGCGTTGCTGCTGTTGCAGCCATCACCCCTGCCAGCAGAACTCGCGTGACCTCGCTGCGTGCAATCGTGAACCACAGCCACCGCCATGCACACGTCCCGCACCTCCCACCGTAGTGCGCACCAGTGCACGACTCTCGCAGCTATACCACAAACCGCGCAGGCAAAAGCTGGTGCCGGTGCCGCCGCGAGGAAGAAGATAGAGGGAGGTCGCGATTGCAGCTGCCAGGACAATCTCCGCCGCGTGCCACCGCGCGCGACTGCTGCTGCAGGGGTCTACCACGCGCGGCCCTGATTTTCGCAGAGAACTGCCACGTGCAACGTGCGGCCACTGCGTATTGCCGTCGCCGGCCATCGGCTGCCGGCCACCGCCGCGTGCCGCTTGCGCGCGGCTGCTGCTGTCACCGGAACACCACTATACCACCTTGTCACTGTTTTGTTCTCTCTTTTTCTCTGGTTACATATTGAATAAAATTACAACAGATCTAGATCTATTACAAATTTTTCCTATCAATCTAATCGCGGATTTTCTCGCGGTTTAAAACAAAACCAAAACAAAGAGGGGCCACGAGAACAAAAACATCCACGACAATTATAAATCTATCCACAATAAATTAAATAACATGCATAAACTGACTGTCAAATTTATTTTCTGACAGAGCCATAAAATACAAACCTGGCTCCGATACCAATTGTAGGAACTGAGTCTACAATAGGCGACATGAATCGCAATTTATTATAACTCTGGATTCGATTTATGGATATCAAAATAAATATCATGACAAACATTAAATGCCCTATGCATGCTCCTATTTAATTTAATTTGTAGATTCAAATTAATACCTGAGACTCCAACGACTGATCTACAGATCTAGATCGATGATGACAATGATGATGGTGTAGATCTGGATCTGGAATCGATCAAAGCAATGGTGTTCCTACAGATCTGATCTTCTGATCTGTTCCCTTGCTCGATCCGAAAATCTAGTGAGGATACGCTACCGAATCTACAGCCGCCCACTCTCTCTCAATCTCTCTAGGGTTTCTGATTTGAAACTTCAAACTTATGTGGAAAAATGAGAGATCTATCTATTTATATAGATATGGAGAATGGGCTATTAGGGTTTAATACACCCTAATGGGCTCTAAGCAGTGTTGGGCCAGACCAGGGATCAAATGCAAATAATAAAGTGGGGCCTCCTATTAATTAATTCCATGTTCAAACCAGAACATAATTAATTAATAAACATTATTTCATGCCACCAGAGAATTAATGCTGACCTACCCCTTTATTACCACGTTATTAGGAACGGGTTGCATTGACTTGGTTAATCCCCATATTTAAGGTTTCAGACATTCATTAATTAATTCAGCGTATGACAATTAGCTGTAATTAATTAATCTCTTATTATTCCTGAGTAGTACCACTCAACCCTTATCTCTTATGCTTGAATCAATGATTTAGCCTGTAGGACTTTGCATAACGAACCTCGTGAGCTTCCTAGGGAATGTCACCATCCTGAAACGGATATGGTTATCTAAATCCAGCCTGAGGAAACCCCACACAAACTGCCATCACCCCAAGATGCAGATATATGAGTACATGTAAGACGCTCCACCATAGCAAGTCAAAGTGACAGTCAACCCATGTGTGCCCCTCAGCTTTCAATAGACTTTAGATCCGACCAAGTTATCGAGATCTTTACTCATTCATATGTCAAGTAGAATGGTTCATCTCACTGTTAATCCTATCACTACATTGAGATGTACCGGTCACACAAAGCAGTCAAGATAAACCACTTATGGACTTGTGTGAGGTAGCCTAAACCGACAGCCAAACCAGAAACTGTCTCAACTGTGATAACTGTTTATATCTCGCTAGGTCGAATGATTTATACAATCTTCTGTGATCTCTTACACACCGTATGATCTCCCTATCGACGAGATAACTGGATGTGTTTGTTCGCATCGTATGATTGTTAATTCAGATAGGAGTTGTTTATTGCAAGTCATTAATGATTACCAGTATATCAAACATAACGTTTCCTAATATACCAATCATAATACTTTTATGTATACAATTCTAACATCAAGGTTAGTACACTCTTGCACAGGTAATAGAGATAAGTCCAATAGAGTCAAACCATAAACCATCTCAAAGGGTGAAAATTGAGTAGTAGAAGAACACAATTATAAGCAAATTCAACATGTGGAAAACATCCCTTCCATGCCTTAATTTTCTTTCTAATCATAACTCTCAACAAGATAGGCAAAGTCATATTAACTACAATTTGACCATCTGTTTGTGGGTGACTAATAGTAGAAAACAAGAGCTTAGTACCTAAATTACACCACAAAGTCTTCCAAAAGTACCTCAAAAACATAGAAGCCCTATAAGAAATAACAATGGATCTAAGAATAACATGCAATCTCACAATCTCTCTAGAGAACAAATCATCAATATAAGATGGATCATCAGACATCAAGGAATAAAATGTGCCACCTTAGAAATTCTATTAACAATCACAAAGATATAATCACTCCCATACCTTGTCTGTGGTGACCCCAACACAAAACCCATAGAAATATCAGTCAAAGATGTAGTAAGAATAGGCAATGGAGTGTACAAACAATGAGAACTAGACCTAGACTTAGCTTGTTCCCAAGTAATGCATCGACCACAAATTTTCTCAATATAACATTTCATATGTGGCCAAAATAAATGATCATAAAACGCAACTAAAGTCTTAGCAACACCAAAATGTTTCATCAGTCCTCCATATGAGAATTTAACAACAAAAATTCATGCAAAGAACATCTAACAATGCAAAAGCTAATTTCTCATAAATAAGTAATCATCGTGCCTAAAATATTCGCCACTAGCAGATTTCTCACTTACATCATATATATCACCAAAATTAGAATCAAACATATACAAACTCTTAATGCACTCAAAACCAATCAACTTGGTAGCTAAAGTAGAGATTAAGGCATACCTCCTGGACAATGCATCAACAACTACATTTTCTTTACCTTGTTTATACTTGATGACATATGGAAATGTCTAAATAAACTCCATCCAAAGTGCATGGCTCTTTCTCATTTTTTACTGACCATTCAAGTGCTTCAATGACTTATGATTAGTATGAATGATGGAATACTTAGCCCACAAATAATGCTGCTATATTTTTATAGCCCTCACTATCGAATACAACTCCTTATCATATGTTGGATAGCTCATAGTTGCTCCATTCAAATTCTCATTAAAGTATGCCATGAGCCTTCCTTCCTACATCAACTCTACACTAATGCCAACTGTTGAAGCATCACATTCAATCTCAAAAGATTTATGAAAATTAGGAAGACATAGTACAGGGGCTTGAGGTATTTTTACTTGCAAACTGAATTCTGTAAATTCGATTGCTAAGGAACTGATTATTGGATATTAAAATAAATTGCTATGCATATGAAAGATCATAGCATGATTCTTTTAAAATTGAATGCAAGTGAATAGATATGCGGAGTACCTGGAATTGAATGATTCAGAACTTGTGCGCAAAGATTAGGCCTTTGAATCCTTTCTTACGTAGTAAGATTCAATCCTGAAATAACAAGAATTAAATGTTTTCTTTTATCTAATAATAAAATTGAAAATAACTAAAGAAAAGAAAAAAGGACCCTTTAGTATCCCTTGCTCATATCTGGATATCTGGTGAAGATTTCCCTGGATATTGCACCAATCGAGAAGCATAATTTCTTTCTCCCTCTCAGACTGTGTCACTTACTTTAAGCTCCCAAAATATGATCTACTGAACTGCAACTTATTAACATGTATTATGAGGATATGCGGGGGTATTTATAAGAAAATTCTAATCCCTAGTAGGCTTTAGCTTTTCATGCGCCAGACCAGTGACCAGTATGCAAATAACAAAGAAGGCCTTCAAATTAATATATTCTCATATTCAACCCCAGAATACCAATAATTAATTAATATTTATTCATGCCACCAGAGAATCAATACTGACATACCCCTTTGTTACCATGTTATGGGGAACGAGCTTCATGGGCTCGATATATCCCCATATTTAAGGTTATAGAAATTAATTAATTAATTTAGGCTCTGACAAGCCTACAAATTAATTAATATCGTTTATTCTTAAAATCTACCCTTCAACCTTTTCACTTATGCTTGAACTTAATCAGCCTGCAGAACTTTAGTATAATGAAACTTTTGCGCTTCTTAGGGAATGTCACCATCCTATACTAGATATGGTTACCTAATTACAGAATTAGAAGTCACACACAAGTTGCTATCACCCAAGATGCAGATATACTAGTACATGTGATACTCTGTATCATAGCATCTCAAGGGGACACACAAACTTGTGTATACTTCTTGGACCTTCATTAGGCTTCAGATATCATCATCATGATTATTCTAATGTCAAATAAAAAAATCAATCTCATTGACGTCCTATCAATACGTACTAAACGTACCAACACATCTACCAACCAAGATAAGCTACTAAATACTGAATGTATAGATGCCTAAACCAATCGTCTATCCTGAGACTATTTCAGCCATGATAACTATTTATATCTGACTAGGTCAAGCAATCCATACGATTTTCTATGATCTACAACACACCTTATGATCTCCCTATCGATGAGATAAGAGAATAGAGTTGTTTGCAATTTATGCTTGTTATTTTAGACAGGAGATGAAAATACAACAATAATGATTACTAGCATATTAACTAGAAATTTGTTCACAATATACCAATCATAATGCTTTACAAATCCATCAATCTCCCACTTACAATCAAAGCATTATAAAAGTGCTTTCCAGAGTATTCAGGGCTTCTCATCTAATCTAGCTACTACATAGATCATCATGTGGTTGTGTTCAACCTCAGTCTAAGGTTATGAACACGCACCTCGTAGATTTGCTATATTATCCTTTTTGTCTATATTCTTAATTAGCACATCACCCTTTGCTCCGATTTCTCATATGGTATGATACTTACTCTCAATGTGTTTAGTTGCCTTGTGAGTTTGTGGTTCCTTCGAGTTCGCAATTGCACCAGAGTTATCACAATAGACTGTGATAATCATAGGAAAACTAGGAATCACAACTAACTCTAAAGGGAAGTTACAAAGCTATACCGCTTCTTTCGAAACCTCTAAATCTACAACATACTCAGCTTCAATAGTGAAGTCTACAGTGCATTTATGCTTTGCACTCCTCCATGATATAGTTTCACCTCCCAATGTGAACACATATCCAGAGGTAGATTCCTTTTCATCCTGATCGGCCTAGAAATTCTAATATAACCCTCAAGGCAAAGATTATGACACAGAAAAATGAAACAATAGTCTCTTGTGTTTTTCAGATACTTGAGAATGCACTTTATTGCAATCCACTGTGCCTGTCTTGCTACCATGTGAACGACATAACAGATATCTCATATCAGGCATAACATAGCAAACTTGAGACTTCCGACTGGAGAAGCATATAGAATATTACTCATTACATCTTTCTCCTTTTGTGTCTCCGGATACTAATCCTTAGAAAGATGAACGTCATGTCTAAAAGGTAGCAAGCCTTTCGTTGCAATTCACATGCTAAAATGAGCAATTAAAATATCCAGATATAAAGCTTAAAATAGTGCCAACATTCTCTTCTGTCGATCTCACAAGACTTTATTATCATGAATTTATCCAGCATCTCCAAGATCCTTTATTTGAAACTATTTTGATAACCATCCTTTTATGTATGATATGTTGGGTTTTGTATACATAAAGCATTTAATACGATGAGTACACATTCAATGATATTTCCTATCTGTTAAACAAACTTACATGCGAGTAACAACAGTATCCTGTTATCTCACCAATAGGGACAATCATACTGCGTGTTGTAGATCGTAGAAGACAGTATGATCACTTGACCTAGTGAGATATAAATATCTCACAGCCAAGACAACGTACGAGGATAAGTTTGTCGGTATAGGCTGTAGCATAGTCGGAAAGAAGTAATCTGTCTTGATTACTTGATAGGCTAGTACGCTCGGTGGCTTATTGATTGGATCATAGTGAGATGTATTCTACTGTCTGACATAAGAGAATACAAGATCTCGATCTTGATTGAGTCCAAACCCTAACGAAGGTTCAGGGGATTGCACGGGTTGACTGTTGTTTTGACTTGCCATGGTGGAGAGCCTGAGTAACGTGCTTGTATACCCACATCTTGGGTAACAACAGTTCGTGTATTGCAGCCTGAGACAGGAGCTAGGTAACCATATCCGAGTAATAGGATGGGGGCATTCCCTGAGGAGCTCAATAACATTCATCGTGCTAAAGTCCTGCAAGCTGATTAAGTTCAAACACGAGTGATAAGGTTTGAGTGGTACTGCTCAGGAAAATAAAAGATTAATTAATTGTAGATAGAGCTTGTCAGAAGCTCCGATTAATTAATGAATGTCCAGTAACCTTAAATATGAGGATTCTCAAGTAAATGCAACTCGTTCTCATAACATGGTAATAAAGGGGTAGGTCAGTATTAAATCTGTGGTGAAAAAGAATTAATATTAATTAATTAATTGTGTCCTGGGTTGTGGACATGTGAATTAATTAATTTATAGGCCCACTTTATTGTTTGCATTAGGTCTCAGGTCTGGCCCAATTAAATATGCTGAATTGAGCCCAGTAGCCCATTAGGGTGTGCAACCCCAGGTCTATACATAAACTTTTCTCTCTCAGAAACCCTAGCCACCACAAAACACTCAAATCAGTTCGAAACCCTAGGGAGAGAGAGAGAGATAGGGGCAGCGACTTTATGTGTTTAGGAGATGAAATTTCGACTCTGGGCTACACAATCACAGTCCTGTGAAATCCTCACCAGTAGTAGGATTAAACAGCATTGGGATACAGATCTGAAGTTCTAATCTAGAGAACAAATTCATTTTTTTCTCTTTATTTGATTAATTCTTGAAATTAGATCTGGTTCTAATTTCTGTTTCCGCAGTTCTAATCAAATCGCGTGGTTGAATCAAGGGATTGGAATTCAAACGCGAAAGATTGGATCTGACACTACGGAGTTAAGGTAAACTCGTATATCCACTGCATTAATTCATAGGAGCATGCTAGGAATTATTGAATTGTTTAATTGCTCTCAACATGCATGAAACAGTCCGGTTTATTTGGATTTAGTTTTTCGGTTCGCCAGTACATCCCTACAATTCGTATCAGAGTCTGGCTAGTTTTCATGGCTCTGTTGGATGAGCAATGTGATTCAATTATGCATGAATGAATTATTTATTGATGTGGATGGTTTTGGTTTTTGTTCCTCGTGGCAATCCGTTCGATTTAATCCGTGGTGGTTTATTCGTGTTTGGATTAAATAGGTTTTGTAAAATCACGAGAAAATTCATGATTAGATTTGATAGGGAAAATTGTAATAGAATAGCTATTGTAATTTTTATTTTCAAATCTGTAATTTGCATGGGTCGAAAAATAAAGACGAAGATCGGCGAGGCGACGGGGTGCATGGTGGCGGCAGGTGGCCGCGCACGACGTGAAGCTGCGGCGGAGCACGGCGGCTGGCTGCGACATGCGGCCCCAGGCAACGGAGCAGTGGCGGTGCGGGCGCATGGGCCGGGGACCTACGCCGGCAGCGGCCGCGCGATGCGGCGGTGCAGCCACGCTGCTAGGCGGCCTGCAGCGGCGTGCGCGCGACGCTTAGCCCGGCCCGACGGTGGCTGTTGCTGGCGGCTGCTACTGTTGCGGTGGTGGTTCGAGGTTTGACGGCTGGTGCAATTCAATGTAAACCCTAAGGTTTGCAGTTGGATTTGGTGGTTGAGGATATCAAGGCCCTGGAAGATTTGTGAAGATTTAAAGAAGATTAGGAGTTATCCAAATTTGAAATTCAAATTTCAAATTTTGTAATAGATATAATTATTTTTATTTTCCTGTTTTGGGGCCACGAGAAATTTTTGTTTGTCTTAATTACCCTCGTATGATATGTGATTTATTAATTGTGCAATAAGCATGTGTAGATAATAGGAAAACATGTTTTACTGCTTTATTATTTACAGTTTTTAAAAGCATGCTTATGTGATTAATTTCATGTCGGATTATATTTTGAATTTTTGGGCTTGTTTAAATACTTACAAAAATTTGGGAAAAATTTGGGTAAATATAATGACAAGAAATTATTTATGTGCGCATTTAAGAAACCTTTTGAATAAAAAATATTAAGCAGATTTTTTAATTAAAATCAATAGACCTCCACAAAGTTGATCCTAGGCTGTAAGTGTATATCCCGTCTTGGTAAACATCTACGAGGGTAGCTTGCTAATTCCCGGAGGTGCATGGGCTGTAGTTGTTGGGATTTCTAGACAAACAATTTAAATCATGTGAATAGTGGGAGGGTTTTGCCTAAACGTCTACGAGTGTAGCTTGCGTAATTCTTTCTCATAAGTATTCTAGGGTTGATTTAAATTTTAGATAACGAAGGCTTTAAGGGTCGTGTGGTATGGGTACGTGCAATGCCAAACTGTCTCTTTTGGCTGGAGTTAAATTTGTGGCTAAGTGCTTAGAGACATCTTAGAATATAATGCAGTTGCTACTTCCCTGTTCTTGAGAGATGGCTTGGTCTAAGGTTTTACACTAATTATTAGTTTCATGTGTCTAAGAATTCCTGACATGGTATGAAATTAAAGGATTGGGGCTTAAAACTCGCAGTCTGGTTGAGGATTACATCGTAAATGTCTACGAGTGTAGCTTGCGGTGGGAACTCTTGGGCTATTAGGGGAAAACATTTGTATTTGATTTATCAAGAGGTTTTCAATGCATTTGTTTTCGAATGTTCTGCATGTATGTTCTTATTAAGATTATTTATTTGTTTCAAATATGTCTATGTCTATTGTTGATCATATTCTTGCTCTCAATCCCTTAACTGGTCCAAACTTTCCTAAGTGGAGATACTGCATTGAGTATATCCTCCTGTCTAAGCAAAACATGTATGTTCTTACTATGAAGCCACTTGCCCCACGTTACCATAAAGTCTCTAAACTTGAGAAGGAATTCTATGACAGATGGGTGGCATCTGAAGATTTTACTTACAAGTTAATCTCGTATAACCTGTCTAGAGAATTGAAGCTCAAGTACATGGGCTATTGTATCTCTGTTGCGATCTGGATGGACTTGGTGGCTACGTATGATGAAGTGGAACGAACTATCAGCTGTGATCTCATGAGAGATCTTGTCTGCAAGAGAATCACTAATGGTAGTTCGGTGACATTTAATGTGATGATGATGGATAACACCATGAATCGGTTCACACGTAGAGGTGGATGTATCAATGATCGAGCTAAGATCGATATAATCCTAAACTCATTACCACTTTCATTCTATGACTTCAAGAAGGATGTAGCTAAGAGACGTGAGTATAATTTTAAAGAGTTGCTTACTGATCTCTTGGCAGAACAGTCTTTCGTATCTTCATGGCATTCTGTTATCGGATTTTGTACATAGTCTGATCACATTGAAAAATGTGGTCAATGACCAATACAGAAATCTGATTGATCAAAGAAGGCGTGAAAAGAGGTCTAGGGAGATGAAGATGGTTACTGTCACTTCAAGTGAGAATGCGTGTGGAAGTAAAGGACAAGGCGATTGAGCTCATGAGACAGTTCACTGTGCGAGGAGGTAATATTAGTGTGCAAGGCGAGATTGATATCATCCTGAATTCTCTTCAGCAATCTTACCATGATTTCAAGGAAATTGCTGCTGCAAGGGGAGAGTATGCTCTGCATGAGTTGCTTGAGGATCTTGTAGTGGAGCAATCTTCCATGCAAGCACGGAAACCTGCTCTGAAAATTTCCAGTACCAGTTCGACAACCTCTAAGGTTGGAGAGGATGGTGATGAAAGCAAGTTCAGGAAAGCAGGCAGTGAAAGCAAATCAAGGAAGGTGAAGAGAGTAAAGGTCACTCCAAAGAAAGACAGGTGTGCTGGGTGCGGGAAGGTGACTTGTCCGAATGCTAAAGGACAAGGTACGTTATTCGCATTTGTAAGGAAAACATGTTTAGCATCAGTTTCTACTCATTCGTGGGTAGTGGACACTGGAGCTACTGACCATGTTTGTTACACTTCGCAGGGGTTCACGCCGAGGAGGGTGTTGAAGAATAACGAAGTTACCATCTCAATGGGGAATGCAACACGAGTGAGTGCAGCTACCATTGGAGATATCACCTTGTACTTTGATGATTCTGTTTTGACTTTGAGAGATGTTTTATATGTGCCGAATTTTTTACGGAACCTTATTTCAGTTTCCAAAATTTATGTTGATGGATATTCATTTATTTTTGATAGTGGTGTTTCTATCATTGGTAATAACGTTGTTATCTATCGTGGAATGTTGAATAACTCTCTCAATGTCGTTAACTATCATCATAAGACTTCTGCAAGCATTACATGTAATTAATCTGTAATTGATAATCCTAGAAAGAGAAAGTTTATTTCTTCTGATGAGTAACTTACATATCTCTGGCACTTGAGACTGGATCACATCAACTTGAAGCGAATTCAGCGACTTGCAGATAACGGTACATTGGACTTAGTCCGGCCTGTAACTTATCAAGTCTGCGAATCCTGCATCGAGGGAAAGATGTCCTCTAAGCCATTCAAGGCTAGTCAGTCTCGAGCATAGGATGTGTTGGAATTGATTCATTCTGACTTATGTGGACCCATGTCCACACAGGCTCGTGGAGGGTATGAGTATTTTGTCACTTTCATTTACGATTTCTCGAGATACGGATATGTTTACCTGCTTCACTACAAGTCTAAATTCTTTGAGAAATTCAAAGAGTTTAAGGCTGAGGTAGAAAAAAAGGTCGGGAAAACTATCAAGTCACTGCGATCTGACCGCAGTGGCGAGTACCTCGGGAACGAGTTCCTGCAATATTTGTCAGATCATGGGATTACATCCCAGTGGACCGCACCGGGTACTCCACAGCAAAATGGTGTAGCCGAAAGAAGAAATAGAACTCTTTTGGAGATGGTGAGATCAATGATGAGTTATGCAAGCTTACCCATTTCATTTTGGGGATACGCATTGGAAACAACGACTTACATGTTAAACTTGGTGCCTTCTAAATCGGTTCCTAAGACACCTTGTGAGCTCTTCCTTGGACGCAAACCTAGTTTGTGGAAGTTTTGAGTATGGGGTTATCTGGCACACGTGCTGACGAAGGAACCTGATAAGTTAGAAAGCAGAACTAAGGTAATGCTATTTATAGGGTATCCTATGCAAACGAAAAGTGGTTACTTTTACTGTCCTGAGAGTCGGAGAATCATTGTTAGCACCAACGCTAGATTCTTGGAGGACGAGTATGTAAGAAACCACAAGACAAGGAGTGATATAGTTCTTTAAGAAACTGAAGATGAGAATGCAATTCAAAAGGAAGGGGAATGTGTGAATGTGGGTGCACCTGTGAGAGGTACAACACCACTGGCACGTTCTTCAATGCAAGGTGCAGAACCACAAGTTGTTGCACCAACTGCTGACACGGCACCGATGCCTCGTCGCAGTGGGAGAGTTATTTTCCAGCTGAAAAGGTACACATTCGTGGGTTAGTCTTCGGACTTGAGCCCTGAAGACGGACATGAGGACTCTGACCCACTGACCTACGAAGAGGCAGTGCAGGACAAGTATGTTGCAAAGTGGCGCATCGCCATGGATTCTGAGATAGAATCCATAACCACTATGGATGTATTCTAGAAAGCTGTGCTGCCTGATGGCTTTAGGGCTATAGCGTGCAAGTGGGTATTCAAGCGAAATAAGGGAGCAGATGGAGAAGTTACGGCTTTTAAAGCCAGACTGGTGGCAAAGGGTTATAGTCAGAAAGAGGGCATAGACTATGATGAAACCTTTTCACCCGTAGCTATGCTCAAATCCATCCGGATACTTCTTGCCATAGCAACACATCTAGACCTCGAGATTTGGCATATAGATGTCGAAACCGCTTTTCTAAATGGTTACCTTGAAGAAGGTAGGGACATCTATAAGCAGCAACCCCAGGGTTATATGCGCAAGGGCAAAGAACATATTGTCTGGAAGCTTAAGATGTCCTTGTACGGACTTAAGCAAGTTCAAGGTCGTGGAACTTACATTTCAACGATGTGATTAAATCTTATGGATTTTCACAGTTGGAGAATAAAAGTTTTGTTTACCGACTTTGTGTCAGTGGGAGCGTGGTTTTCCTTGCACTGTACGTGGACAACATACTCCTATTTGGAAACAACAAGGGAGTGATGTCGGATATTAAATGTTGGTTATCCGAACAGTTCCAAATTAAGGATTTGGGAGAAGCTGGGTACATCCTTGGGATTAAGGTCTTACGGGATCGTAAGAGAATGATGTTAAGTTTATCCTAGGCATCCTATGTGGATACTTTGATAGCGCGGTTCAGCATGTAACTCGCCAAGAAAGACTTGCTACCTTTCGAACCTTGCTTTCATCTTTCTACTGGGCAATGTCCTGTGACACAGAGTGAGAAAGATGAGATGAGTCTTGTACCATATGCATTGGGTTGCCTCATGTACGCAATGCTGTGTACAAGGCCTGATATTTGTTATGCCATTGGCATGGTAGCAAGATATCAGTCAACCCTGGGCAGGCGCATTGGACTGCAGTAAAGCACATCCTCAAGTATTTGAAGAGAACTAGGAATTATTTCTTGGTTTATCAAAGTGAGGATTTGTGCCCTGTGGGTGGGTTACACAGATTTATATTTCTAAGGGGACCAGGATGAGAAGATATTGATCTCAGGTTATGTGTTTACCTTGGGGGGTGGGGTTGTATCTTGGAGGAGCGCAAAGCAGAAATGCATTGCTAACTCCACCATTGAGGCGGATATGTCGCCGCCTCCGAAGCTTCGAAAGAAGGGGTATGGCTCCGGAACTACCTTTTAGAGTTGGATGTGATTCCGAGTCTTCCTGAGAGAATCACAATTCATTGTGACAACTCTGGTGCAGTGGCTATCTCAAAGAAACCACAGACTCACAAGGCAAGCAAACACATAGAGAGGAAGTACAATATCATACGAGAAATCGTATCGAGGGGCGATGTGCAGATCAAGAAGATTGACACTTTATTTGATTAATTCTTGAAATTAGATCCGGTTCTAATTTCTATTTCCGCAGTTTTAATCAAGTCGTGTGGTTGAATCAAGGAATTGGAATTCAAATGCAAAAGATCGGATCTGACACTACGGAGTTAAGGTAAACTCGTATATCAACTGCATTAATTCATAGGAGCATGCTAGGAATTATTGAATTGTTTAGTTGCTCTCAACATCTTTGAAACGGTCCGGTTTATTTGGATTTGGTGATTCGGTTCGCCAGTAAATCCCTACATGATAATACCTCCACATTATTTCCAAATTGGAGAATATAATCTACATAAAGTGCAAGGAACACCACGCTGCCGTTGACACATAGTCGATACAAATAACTTCATTTGAAAATTTTAAGATCCATAGAACTTAATAACTTCATCAAAATGTAAGTTCCATGACCGTGAAGTTTTCTTAAGTACGTACAAGGACTTCCTAAGCTTTCAAACAAGATGTTGTACGCTATCCTACACATATCCTTCTAGCTTTTTCATACAGATGTCACAAACTTCTTTAAGGTACCCTTTTAAAAATGTGGTTTTAACATCCGTATGCTTGATTTCTAGGTTCATATGTGCTTCTTTGACAATGAGTATCTGAATGGATTTGAGAATGGCTACCGGTGAGAAGGTTTCACAATAGTCTATGCCCTCTTTCTACAAAAGTCCTTCGCCACCATCCTAGCTTTAAAACCTATAATTTTTCCATCCACTACTTTTTTTTTTTCTTATATACCCACTTACAGCCTATGGCTCAGTAGCCACCTGACAGTTCAGTCTTTTGGTATACACCCATAGCAGTCATGGATTCTGTATTAAAAATCAATGCTACACGCCATTTGTCTGCATCTTTGTTAGATATAGCCTCATCGCTCGAAAGTGCATGATAAATCATCGGTACAAAATTATAATAATGCACAAAATTATTTTTTATCCATGGGTCGGTATTATCCGGTCCATTTTTTGGGATGAAGATAGAAAACTCTCCAACGAACATGGACCTTTCTAGTTATCGAACAACCCTTCCATTGCAACGAGGCATTTGAGCCGTGCTAGTAGTTATTCCAGTACCTTGTTATTCTACACCTTGCACTGGTGGTCGCGTTTGTAATTTCTTACCATTACTAGGTGAATCTACTTTTACACGGGGCTTTCCTAATGTAATTGCTTTATGTCCTCCAAGTTCATGGAGAATGATACCACTCGTGGATTTATGGTTTCGTACGTTATTGTCCTCCAACAATCTTACGTTGGCACTAACAACAGCTTTCTGATCCTCAGGATAAATAAAAGTAACCACTTTTGTTTTGCCTAGGGTATCTTTTAAGCAACATTAGCTTACACCTACTTTCTAATTTATCAGGTTCATTTGTCAGCATGTAGGCTGGACAACCAAAACCCTTATTCTAGTTAAACTGGGTTTTCACCCATACCCAAATTCTAGAGGAATACTCAGAATTGATAGAAGGTACCAAGTCAAGGAGGTATGTCGTTATTTCCATGGTATAGCCCCAAAATGAAATTGACAAGCTTGTATAACTCTTAATTGACCTAACCACTTCCAAGAGTGTTCTATTTCTTCTTTCTACTACACCACTCTGTTGAGGGGTGTCTGGTGCAGTCCACTGGGATGTGATCCTTTGATCTGATGGATACTGCAGGAAATCATTACTGAGGTATTCACAACCATGATAAGATCATGGTGTCTTGATAGTTTTTCTTAGCTTTTTCTCTACTTCCGCCTTGAATTCTTTGAATTTCTCAAAGTATTCAGACTTATAGTGAAGAAGAGAGACATGCCCAAATCTTGAGTAATTTTGTCAATGAAAGTTACGAAATACCCATACCCTCCACAAGCTTGTGTAGACATAGATCCAAATAAGTCAGAGTGGATCAGTTCTAACACACCATGTGCTTGAGCCTCACTTTCCTTAGAAGGCTTGGCCATCATCTTTCTCCCTATACAGGATTCACAAACTTAATGAGACACTACTCGGACAGAATCTCAGATTCCATCATCTGCCAGTTGCTTGATCCTCGTTAGACTGACGTGACCGAGTCTCAAGTGCCATAGATATGTTAGATCCTCATTGGAAGAAGACAACTTTCTCTTCAAATGATTATTAATATTGGATAAGTTAGATGCCATATTCACGGAAGATTTATGCAAATAATTTATGATATATAGAGAATCAATCAACATTCCATGATATAACACTGTTATTATCAATGATAGAAACACTACTATAAAAAATAACTGAATATCCATCATTAAATAACTTGGAAATTGAAATCAAGTTCCATAGAATTACCGGCACAAAAAAATATCTCTCAAAATCAAAACATTGTTTTCAAAGTATAAAGAAAAATATCCAATGGTTATTACTGAGACATGCTCTCCACTATACATAGAGATGGTCACCTCATCATGTTTCAACTGCCTAGTCGACAAGAACCCCTGCACAATATACCAAACATGATCAGTAGCTTCAGAATGCACTACCCACGAATGGGTAGAAATCGATGCTAAACATATTTCTGTTATACATGTACATACGGTACCTTGTCCAGTCTTCTTAACTTGACAATCCTTCTTCCAATGACCGGCCTTACAGCTACATCTGGTGTCCTTTTAAACTTTCTCTCGATAATTGTTCCTTTAGTTCTCTTCTTCGTTACTCTCTTGCGCTTCTTTCCCTTTTTCGCAATAGGATGACTTTCAAAAGTGATTAAAGAAACCTTCTTTGGGAGTACGACTTATTTCGCTGCCATCAAGTCATTGAGTAACTTGTTAAGAGTATACTCAATGTCATTACATCTAATGTTCTCAAAGGATTTAGGTAGAGAGTTTAGTATGATATCATCCTGGGCTTCCCCATCGATACTATCACCGTGCAACGTGAGCTCATCCATGAGATAAGTCATGTTGACCATGTGCTCTCTTACTGAGCTATCACTAACCATCTTCTTACTCATGATTTCCTTCAAGAGATTGAATCTGACAGCTCGATCCAATTCCCATAAGTTGCAATGAGGTTGTCCATAATCTCAATGGCATTATCATTTACATGATGCTGATGCTGAAGTACTTTGGACATGGTAGTCATCATATTGCATTTAGCTACATTATTTAACTTGATCCACTTATTATATTAGTTTAATTCCTCCTATGTCGACCCATTAGTGGGAATCTTTTGACGTGGCTCTAAGAGGACAAAATTATGTTCCACCACAACAAGAATGTAATCCAATTTGCATTTCCATTCTAGGAAATTAGGACTACTTAAAGAGTTTTGAGCCAAAATATTGATAACATTGGATTTAAACATGTCTAAAATAATAAATAATTGCAAACTATAAAACAATCAAGTATTGTAACCTTTTTATGAGAAACAATACAATTGTTTCCCCCAATTACCTAAGTAATTTTATTGCAAGACACACATGTGGACGTTTATAACAAAACACTCGACTAGACTGCATCTTTTAATTCCATTCCTTCTGGTGGTGCCTGCAGATCTGTTGGTGTTGCCCTATCGTTCGGAGTCTTTCTTCGCATGCCGTTATGGAGAAGGTTCCGAAGACTGAATGTGTATAGCCCGCACGCGAGAACCTTAGGGTTCTGCTGGCAGGGCTACGCCACTGCTGGCTGATGACTGCTCTTTGGCCAACCTACGCCGCTAGCTCCAGGATCGCTGGCAATCATTGTAGCCCGCCGCTACAGAGTCACAGATTTACGTGCGTGCAGGGAATTGTAGTGTTCCACCACTCGTGTGCGTGTTGCTGCCACCGTCACCACACCTGCTGCTACCTACCTCTTCGCGCTGCACTACTGCCATCGACCCCTGGCCACAAACCCACGCTGGTGGCGCGGCCACCTACTGCGAGCAGTTATACGCAAATCATAGGGTTTTGCTGAGCCCCATCGTTGCTCGTTGCCTGCCTCTGCCACATTTGCTGCCAATTACACCACTACCGCATGCAGAGGTGCGGCTGATGATAATTCATGAAAATGTGTTATATTTGAAGGGATTGCTGGCAAACTTAATTGTCAAACCATAACCCAGGTTGAAATTGGATATCAATAATAAATTTTTATGCCTGTGAATAATCCTAGCTTGCTACTATTGAAATGTAGAAGAAGGTTTACGCGGAATACTTGGATTACATAAACTAAAGAACTAGATGCGCAAAGTTTTGATCCTCAATCCTCTTTCTTGCGTAACAAGATTTAATCCTACAAGATGAAGGAATTAAATCTATTGAAATTATAAAAATAATTTCGAAACAACTAAGAGAAGAGAAGAATTCGATCCTCCAGATCTGATCTTCTGATCTGTATCCCAGCTCCGATTCAAAAATCTGGTGAAGATTTTCTTCGGATTTCGTGCCTATCAAGAAGTAAAATTTTCTCCTTGTTCTCAGATCGGTTGTGGCCTATCACAGTTCCCAAATGCTAGTTTGCTGCTTTGAAACTTATGATCTTGTTGTGTGTTGTGATCTGAGAACCTAAGGGGTATTTATAGGATAATTTCTGATCTCAGATGGGCTTCAACTTTGATAGGCTAGACCAGGGACCAGAATGCAAATAGCAAATAAGGCCTATCAATTAATTCATTCCTATATTCAATCCAACATATAATTAATTAATTAATATTAATTCATGCCACTAGAGAATGAATAATGTCCTACCTATTTGCTACCACGTTATGAGAAACGAGTTGCATTGGCTCAAAAAATACCCATATTTAAGGTTAACAGACATTCATTAATTAATTTGAGCTCTCACAAGCTTCAAAGATTAATAAACATCTTTTCTTTCTGAATCAATTCACTCAACCATTTTAACATATGTTTAAATTTAATCAGTCTGCAAGACTTAACATAATTAACCTTTTGAGCTGTTCAAGGAATGTCAACATTCTATAATGGATATGGTTACCTAGTTCAAGTAACAGACAGTCCTCCAAGATTGCTACCACCCAAGATACAGATATACAAGCTCGATCAGAGCATTTCAAAGTATCTCAAAGTGACACACAAAACTGTGTATAGTTCTGTACTTTAATGTAGGCATAACATTACATCGAGCATCAAGATCAAGATTCTTTTAATATCTGATAAAATAATCCATCTTAAAAGAGTCCCATCAATGCATTCTGTGCGCTCCAGACATACCAAGTAACCAAGATAAACTGCTTATCACCACATATGCAACAACCTATACCGACAGTCTATCATGGGAATGTCTCAGCTGTGATGTCATTTACATCTCGCTAGGTCAACCGATCCATACGATCTTCTGGGTTCTACTACACACCGTATGATCTCCCTATCGACGAGATAAGAGGATAATTGCATTTGTTACATTGTTAATTCAGACAGGAGATGAACATACAACATTTATGATTCCCTGTATATTAACCAATTTTCCTTGTAGTTATTATACTAATCATAATGCTTTCAGTATACATTTCAATCAATCTCCCACATATACTCAAAGCATTATAGAATCGCTATATAGAGTATAAAGTGTCTATCATAATCTAGCTATTATGTCAACATCTCTCATGGCTAGCTATTGCCTCAGTCCAAGGTTATGTACATGCATCTCGCAGGCCTTTTGTGGCAGAGCCTTTGTGAATGGATCTGCTAGATTGTTCTTTGTATCAATATTTTCAATTAGCACATCACCTCTTGAGATGATTTCTCGTATGATATGCTACTTCCTTTCAATGTGTTTTGTTGCTCTGTGAGTTCGTGGTTTCTTTGAGTTCACCATAGCACCACAGTTATCACAATACATCGTGATAGTCTTGGGCAACTTAGGAATCACGTCCAACTCTAGAAGGAAGTTTCTCAATCATAATGCTTCTTTTGAAGCTTCAGAAGCTGCCATATATTATGCTTCCATGGTGGAGTCGGTAATGCACTTCAGCTTTACAGTCCTCCATGATATGGCCCCACCTCCTAGTGTAAACACATAGCAGAGGTGGACTTCTTTTCATCATGGTCTGCTTGGAAATCTGAATCTGTATAACCCACAGGGCACAACTCCTCACACTGATAGCCGAGAAAATAGTCTCTAGTCCTTTTCAAGTATTTAAGTATGTGCTTTACTTCGGTCCAATGCGCTTGTCCAGGGTTAGAGTGATTACTTGCTACCATGCCTACGACAAAGCAGATATCTGGTCTCGTACATAACATTGCATACATGAGATTTCCAACGGTCGATGCATACGGCACCTTACTCATCTCATCTTTCTCCATTTGTGTCTCTGAACATTAAACCTTAGAAAGATGTACGCGATGCCTGAAAGGTAACAAACCCTTCTTAGCAGTTTGTAAGCTTAAACGAGCAATCACAGTATCCACATATGAAGCTTGAGATAATGCTAGCATTTTTCTCTTGTGATCTCGCATTCCAAGGATGTATCCCGCATTTCCAAGATTCTTCATTTGAAACTGTTCATATAACCACTCCTTTATGCCTGATAATACCTCCATATTGTCACCGATTAGGAGAATATCATCAACATAAAATTCAAGGAACACCACACTTTCACTGACACACAGACGATACACACAACTCTCGTTTGAGCATTGTAAAAATCCAAACGACTTAATCATTTCGTCAAAATGTAAGTTCCATGACCATGAAGCTTGTTTGAGTCAATACAAGGACTTCTTGAGCTTTTAGACCAAATGCTCTTTGCCTTTCTACACATATCCTTCTGACCGTTTCATATAGATGTCGCGACCTTCTTCAAGGTATCCGTTTAAAAATGCAGTTTTGACATCCATCTCTCAGATCTCTAGGTCCATATGTGCTGTTATGGAAGGAGTATTCGAATAGATTTAAGCATGGCTACCGGTGAGAAGGTTTCATCATAGTCTATGCCCTCTTTCTGACTATAACCCTTTGCCACCAACCTGGCTTTATGAGTTGTAATTTCCCCATTCACTCCTTTCTTTTTCATGTATACCCATTAGCAGCCTATGGCTGGAAAGCCATCTGGCACCTCAGTTTTCTGGTATAAATCCATCGCCATTGTGGATTCTATTTCCAAAACCACGACGATCTGCCATTTGTCTGAATCTTTATCAGATACCACCTTGTTGGTCCTAGATCGTCGTACATATAATGTGAAGTGGAAGTAATAATAGTTATTTGCACTCTTAACGCGGGCAGTTCAGGTTCAATTTATGACTTAGTTTTTAAAGAACAATTTTAAAAGCGACAGTTTGTGTTAGCCAGCAATTTGGGTAACCAATCTAAAGTTTTGTGCAGTCAATAGTTATACACTTCAACACTTCTCTAACACTTTTAGAGAAGTGTTGAAGATTTCAAAACACAATTGAAAACTGTATGGTACGTAAATTAAATAAAATTGTAAATGATGCAGGATATTTATAGTGGTTCGGAGCCTTAAGTCCTATGTCCACTCTTTGGAAATTAATCCGGTAATTCTAAGTAATGAAGATACAATCCTCATGATCTATTGCTAAATGATGTAGAGATCACTGTCTATAGTAGAATGGATCACTCGCCCAGGCTGTTTTTCTTCACTCCTTCTTCAGTTCCTTAAAGCCAGGTGGCACCTTGAAGTCTTCTCAAAACTGGCACTCGTCGGAAATGGATTGAGGACAAACCTCACTTCTTCTTCTCTGGTGGGTGGATGGTTGAATTCTTCCCAGAACGTACGCTGGTTGACAGTTGCCCGTGAGAACCTTCTTCTCCTTAGAGAATCAGGCTACTGTGTTCTCACTTGAAAGTAAGAACACCAAGAAGAATAGAATAAGTCAGAAGACTTAATCCTCGTGTAAACAAAGGTCACACGATGAATCTCTGAAGATTGCTTAAGCAATAATGCCTCGTGTTCAATAAATGAACCATAGAGTTAATGCCTTCTCGCTAGATAGCTTTTAATGCTTCGAGTTTAAAATTCGGCATAGAGACGGCAAGGTTTTTAAGTGCTCAATCGGATGTTTTTGTCTTTGATCCTCCTATTATTTATAGTTGGAGGTTTGAAAATAGCCGGTAGAGACATTTCGAAGGATGTCCAATCAGTGACCATCCTTCTCTGTAAAGTAGACCTGCTCCTCTGCTTTATCTGAATCACTGCCATGCATTTTGTAGAGGCAATTTGTTCTTGTTGTGTCAGACGCCGATCAACGTTGTACTCCAGTCATAACTGAGTGTATCTTCGTCTCTTATCATTTTCTCTTTAATGTTCTTTTATGACTGATCGACATCTTGCTTTTCACATATTTCTTTGACATGAAACAGTCCTGCTCTGAAACTGTGAGCGCCTCTCAACAGTTTCTTTATGAAAACTGTGTCCACAGTTTTCTTTGTTATGCGATCTTGGCAGTTGAAAAACCGTCTGCACAGTTTTTTGTGTCCGTTACTCTGCACAGTTTTCTTGACCATTATCCTTGACTTTTTTCTCGTCTGGAAGACTTCCACTTCAAAAAAAGTTCCACAATTTTAGACAGTTCTCTTCTCCTAGGTTATTACAACCCGATCATCCTATACAAGGATTACAAGAGGTAATAACTCTAAGGCCTAGAGTTTGGTATATAGTTTTGACACTTCAAAACATCAATTTACAGGAGGGATTCATAACAATTTCCCCCTTTTTGATGTAGTCAAAACCATACCTTCTAAGTCGGAAAGAGGATGCAGTTGCTCTGAGTTTACAATGTTTGAAGATCTAACACTACTCAGAACTGTGCTTCTTCAATACTCAACCTACTCTAATTGATCTTCCCCCTGAATTGGGGAGATATTTCTCGATTAACATTAATCAATTTAGAGCGATAAAAATGCTAATCACACAGAAATATGTGAATTCTGCTCAATATAAAGGTAAGAGATAATTAGCAATTATCTTCAAACCAACAATTTTAGACCTTTCATTATGTGTGATCGCTGTAGGTACATGAAGAGATAAAAACTGCAGTAATAGAAGATACCAAAAACAATTCATAACAGGTCAGTTAAGCCTGAGATTTGTCTTTGTCCTTATCCTTGTCTTGATTTGAAGAGTCTGCGTCTTTTGGCTTTGAAGTAGCAGCAGAGGTCGAGGGTCCTGCTTGCGTGGAAAAGCTCTTAGCTATGTCACTCATAGCTTTCATCTCCTGATCTCTGGCTTGCTGCATTCACTCCATTTGCATTCTGACCTGCTCATTTTGCCGCTCCATCAACTGCAACTGCAGCTTCACTTGTTCATTTCTCCTCTCTTCCCCCTTTTTGACAAAATCAAAAATTGTAAGGATCTGCTGATTCATATCCTGTCTCAAAGCATCAGGGGTTAGATGAGGTGCAACCATAGAGATGGGGTTGGGAGACAATGGTCTTTCAGACGCGACAAGTGCTCTAGAGTTTACACCGGTTTGGCTCTGAGATGTAGAAGTAATTAGTTCTAGTTGAAGATGAGCTCTGCGGGTTGCTTCCTTTTCCTCTTTTTGCTTTGGTGTTGCTGCTGCTACCTCATATCTTGCTTTCTCGGCAGCTGTTTCTTCTTCTCTTCTTTTGTTTTCAGTAGCTGCTGCTTCTTCTTCTTTCCTTCTTAGTCCAGCTGTTGCTTCTTCTTCTTGCTTTGTTTTCAGCTCAGCAGCTTCCTCTTCTGCTTGTTTCTTTTCTACGGCCTCAAGTCTTCGTTGCTCAGCTTCGCATTCTAACCTTTGGATCTCTTATTCTTCTTCGCGAATTTTCAGAGCTTTCTTGACAAAATACTCTTTAGCAAATTTGATTTGGAATAACCGCTAAAACTGTTGTTTAAGAAGAAATTTCAATTGTCATTTACGAATGAGCTCGATAGCTTTCTCGGTAGTTTCTGCAAGCATTATAGCACGAGAGAGTAGGATTGCTTGAGCCAAGGCTTCTTCATCCATAAGATGTGTCATGTTGATCACATGCTCCCTTACTGAACTTCCATCAGTCATTCTTTTGCTCACGATTTTCCTCATGAGATTGAATCTAACAAACCGGTCCGATTCCCCATAAATCGCAGAGAGGTTGTCCATTATCTCAACAACATTATCATAAGCCCGATGCTATTGTTGAAGAACCTTGGTTATAGTAGTCATCATGTAGCATTTCACTACACTATTTGACAAGATCTACTTGTTACAGTAAAGACAAACATGTGTTCATCTGCTACAAGGGTGTAATCCAAGTTGCGTTTCCATTTAAGGAAATTTGGACCAATTATCGATTTCTGAGCTAATATGTTGATAACAATGGACATAGACATGATTGAAAACAATAAATAAAAAACACAAATTAAAACATATTTGCAAACTATTGAAACATATAAATATTGAAACCTTATGATAAAGCAATATAATGTTTCCTCCAATTTTCCTATGTATTTCTATTGCAAGTCATACATGTGAACATTTACTATAAAATACTCAACCAGGCTGCATCTTTCAATTCCAGTGCCTTTAATTCCAATCCACGTCAAACCCTAGACAAATGGAATTAATAATTGGAGACTAACCAAGACCATACTATCCTACTGAGCAGGGACATAAAAAATTAGTTATACTCCAGATAATATCTAAGCTAGATACCAGAAGGCCAACCTTTCCATATAAAGATGAATTTGTCATACACACACCATGCCCATGGTTCATGATCCTTTTATAATAAGGTTTTCTCATTTAATTCAATCCTAGAGAACTTGTGAGAGATCAAGAACGCAAGTTACACATGTAGACGTTTACGCATGAGCTCCCACTTGTCACATGAATTAAATGTTTGTTTTAAGAAATCTCATCTATTAGAACTTATGAATAATAAAATAAGCAAGCTACATATGTAGACCTTTAGTTATTAGATTATCCACTTCTAATAAGAGATCCTTTTTTAGTAGATCTTAAATAACAACTTAGTAATTTAAAATTCATAAGCTTTAATTACATAGATTATTTTATGTTGCCATAAATTATGAGATTGCTAAAATTCTATCATGCAAATCATGAACACCAAATTTATAGTCATAATTTAATTGCATAAAATAAGTAAAATAAAAGCATTAAATGTGCTCCTATTATCTACAAGATGTTTGGATGTTGTGCAAATAGTTAAAACACATATATCATGCGAGACAATATAATAAAACAAATAAAACATGAACTCGTGGCCTCATGATACAAAATATAAATTTAATCCTATCTATTATAAACTGGATTTAATTTAGAGATCTTCCAACTAAGCTCCCACTACTTGGACTGAGATATGGATTTTACTTTTCGAAATGGTGGGCCTCCGAGATTCGATCCATCAGAATAATAGGACAATTGGACAATGTGTACACACCGCGAGCCCAAGACCCACGTGCACACGGTCTGACAGGCCATCACCAGCAAACTGCCGCCGTGAGGGAACTTGCCAGACTCACGTAACAGGTGCGTGATAAGCTCGCGCGCCTGCAGCTCGCAACTTCGCCGTCCACCGCTGTCATCCTTCACCTGTGCCGCTGCCCTAGCTTGCTCCTAGCATCGGAGGAGACGTGCACAGACCCTGGCATGATTGCATGGAACCCTAGGGTTCGGCTGCCCGCGATCGTGCCTCGCTGTCCACCGCGTGTGATGCGTGCGGTGTTCGCATTCTTAATGTTCTTCATTTTTATCGTGTTCTTCATCTTTTAATTTTTCAGTTATACAATTTGAAAATTAAATCTAACCACGGATTTCTCTCGTGGATTTAAAAACGAATCCTTATAATGGGCGGATTAACCAGAGAACCACGAGGAACAAAAAACATACAATCCAATAAAAACCATGTATCACAACTCAATAATAATAATAATAATCATGCATATTCATAGACAATATTATTTTTCCGATAGAGTCAATAAATCCAGCCTGGCTCTGATACCAATTTAAGGGATTGCTGACAAACTGAATTGCCAATCCATAGCTAATGTTGAAATTGGATATCAAAAATAAATTTCCATACTTATGAATAATCCTAGCATGCTCCTATTGAAATGCAAAATAAAGTTTATACCAAATACATAGATAGTAGAAACTGAAGAACTAGATGCGCAGAGATTTGATCCTCGATCCTCTTTCTTGCGCAACAAGATTTAATCCTACAAGATGAAGGAATTAAATCTTTTGAAATTATTAAAATAATTTTGAAAGAACTAGGAGAATAGAAGAATTCAATCATCCAAATTTGATGTTTTGATCTGTATCCCAGCTCTGTTCCAAAAATCTGGTGAAGATTCCCTTCGAATTTCGTTCTCTGATCTGTTGTCGCCTATCACAACTCCCAAATACTTGTTTGTTGCATAGAAACTTATGATCTTGTGTTGTGTTGTGATCGGAGAACCTGAGAGGTATTTATAGGAATTATGATCTCAGCTGGGTCTAAGCTTTCATGGGCCAGACCGGGGACCAGAATACAAAAAAAAAAAAAATAAGGCCTATCAATTAATTAATTCCCATATTTAACCCAAAATATAATTTATTAATTAATATTGATTCATGCCACCAGAGAATCAATATTGTCCTACCGTTTTGCTACCACGTTATAAGGAACAGGTTGCATTGGCTAGAAAATTCTCATATTTAAGGTTAACAGACATTCATTAATTAATTTGAGCTCTCACAAGCTTCCAAAATTAATTACCATCTTTTATTCGTTAATCAATCCATTCAACCATTTTTACTTATGCCCGAACTTAATCAGCCTGTAGGACTTAGCATAATGAACCTTTTGAGTTGTTCAGGGAATGTCACCATCCTATACAGGATATGGTTACCTACTTCAAGTAAACAAATAGTCCTACAAGATTGCTACAACCCAAGATCCAGATATACATGCTCAACTAGAGCTTTTCATAGTATTTCAAAGTGACACACAAATCTGTGTATACTTCTGTACTTTAATGTAGGAATAAAATTACATCTAGCATCAAGTTCAAGATGTTTTTAATGTTTGATAAAAGAATCGATCTTCCTAGGGTCCCATCAATGCGTACCGAGCGCACCTGACATACCAAGAAACCAAGATAAGTTGTTTATTACTGCGTATGCATTAGCCTATACCATCAGTGTATCTTAGAACCATCTCAGTTGTGATGCCGTTTATATCTCGCTACGTCAACCGATCCATACTATCTTTTGTGATTTACTACACACCGTACGATCTCCCTATTGACGAGAAAAGAGGATATGTGCATTTGCTACACATGTTTTTTAATTCAGATAAGAGATGAACATACAACATTTATGATTCCCCTTGTATTAATCAATTTCCCTTGTGGATGATATACTAATCATAATGCTTTCAGTATACATTTCCATTAATATTCCTATAAGATCTCTTACAATTTGTGAGATTAATGTTTGATTTAGTGTTCGTATTGTCTTGTTTTAGTGACTTCTAATAGGCTTTTTAATAATGTTGTGTTGCTATGTGCGTGCTTGTTTTGTTTTTTTGTTGTAAAGTCTATTGTAGGTACAATATTTCCATGCAGAAGGCCATGGTATGCAATGATGCTACTTATGATCTGGTGAATCAACTCTGAAGGAGCTTACGTGGACCAAAAGCAAGGTTGAAACCGTGTTGATTCCACTTTTGGAAGTTAGAGGTGTTGAGATGGCACAGGTCCCACACTGATGGGTGAGCGGCAGTACGACGAGGGGAGCAATATTAGGTTAGCCGTTGAAAAGTCGAAAAAGAATCTATTGTAAAATAGATTGCACTATTATTCTATACTTGAAGAACGGGGGACCATATGCTGAAGTGGAGCCACAGTAGCAGGATGACACCAAAACACGGGAGCAAAAGAGTTAACATGACACGCAAAAAGGGCTGATAAGTCTCAAAGTCTACCCAAGGCCTGAGAAGACCCAAACTAAGGTTGAGGAAAACTCATTTTGAAGGGTAGTTCGATTATTAAGTGAGTCATAGTTTGAGTTTAGAGAGAGGAAGAGCAGAGAGTTTAGAGTGAGAAGTTGATTTAGAGAGGTAGAAAGCAGCCATCAGAACTCAGGCATTGACAATTTTTTTACAGCAGGCTGGTTTCAACATTAACTCTGTGATTTTACTAGGCATAGGTAGTTTATTTATGTTTCCAACAAGGATAGAACAAATTGGTTTTAGATTTAATATTCCTCTTGTTACTGTTTATTTTAATTTTCTATTATGATATAAATACTCTTGTTTAGGCTATTACTGAATCTTATGTTGCATCGATGTTTATCTATTTAATAGGTTTTTTGTTGGTTGAGTGTCTGCTGAGTGCTTTGTTGTTGTTTATACTATTTTTAGCCGATATAATGTGAGTGTGTCCTGAATTAGGATCGAGAGAGTCAATTTGGTGTGAGACTCGGTCCAGAGCATAAACATCAACATAGACATATGTTGAAGAGACGGTGTGTTTAGCAATCACTCAATTTTGGAACTTGATGCTGAGCTATTTGGCATAAACATATGCAAGTGGTTCTGTATCTTGTTATTTTAAGTGGGTCGAGAGAGCTGCTTATTAATGTTGGGATTGACAGTGTTAAACCTAGTTAACATCCATGTGATAGTATTTTTAACCTCATCATAGGAAGATAGACAGCCTAAACATCCTTCCATTATCTGAAATCAATTGAGTCACAGGAGGATAGACGACATAAGCATCCTTCCATTAGTGCATTTACTTTTATTTTGGGTTCATTTGTGTTATATTTTTAGGGTCTTAGGTGTTGCGTGAGTTTCAAACCTAGCATTTTATTTGAAATAACAACTAGTACTGACACCAACTCCTTGTAGAGATAATATCTTGGAGTACACATCCTGTATGACTTGGTGCGTGCGCTTCTGCTAATAGGGATAAACACACATGTTTCACCGTAGTTAATGAATGTTGAACCTGTATGCTAAAGGCTTATTAAAATTTTATAACTTGTGTTGTATTGTTTTGTTGTATATAGCCCAGACCAACTTTTTGGGGTTGTTGCTAGGGAGTTGTCTGTTTGAGTTTAGTGGTTGTTTTCAATATTGATTTGCTTGTGATTTCACTCTTATTTGTTGTTGTCCTATTCTAACTTCATGTTCTGATCAGGTTCCACAAGTGCTACTACGTTCTGCAGTGCTATGTATGAGCTTGTTATTACGTACCAAAGGTTTTCTCTTTTATAGTGAGATTGAGAGGATTTTCAAACAGGACTGAAGGAGGCAAAGACAAAGAAGGAGCAGAAACATGACAAATCCCGTTGAAGTTCATGATGTTGTGATTTTAATGAATGACAAGACTAGAGGTATCCGAGTATGATGACATCAATTTAATGAAATGAATCCTGGGGTGCCAGAAGTGGACGCAACAACTTTTGAGCTCAAATCGGTTATGTTTTAGACGCTATAAACCATTGATCAATTTAGTTGTCAAGCTCATGAAGATCCTCACATGCATTTGAGAGCATTTTAAGGGGTCATACGTTCATTCAAATTTCCTCAAATGACTACTAAAGCATTGAGAATAAGGCTATTTCATTACTTTTTACGGGACAGATCACAAGCATGGTTGATATCACAACTACCTGATTCCATCCTGACATGGAATTCTATGGCAGAGGAGTTTCTCAACAAATATTTTCCTCCGACAAAAATGCAAAGCGCACAAACTATATAATGTCATTCCAACAAGAGGATGAATTGTTTGGTGAAGCATAGGAGCGTTTCAAAGAAATAATTCAGAACTGTCCACAACATGGGATTCCACATTGTATTCAGCTAGAGGCCTTCTATAATGGTTTGACTGGGAATGCTTAGCTAGTGCTTGATGCCTTAGCGAATCGAGCAATTTTGAAGAAGTCTTTTAGTAAAGTTGTGGAAATTTTTGAAAACACAACGGAAAATAGTTACCAATGGAGTAATGACTTGGAAAACTACATTTACATGCCCTTATGGAACATTCCTAATCAGGCAGATGCCTTTCATATTATGTAATTCCCAAGAAACTTTCCATCGTTCCATGAAGGTAATATTTTTTTAGATGATTGAGCAGATAATAGAAATCTTCATAGACGACTTCTCAGTATTTGGGAGTAGTTTCGAGTTATACATTAGGAATCTGGAGAATGTGCTGAAGTGATGTGAGGAGAGCCATTTGATGTTGAACTGGGAAAAGTGCCATCTTATGGTACAAGAGAGCTTTGTGCTAGGGCATCGGGTATCTACCAACGGGATTGAATTAGATGCTTTGAAGATTGTTGTTAATAAGAAATTGCCACCACCCACCTCAGTGAAGGGTGTGCAGAGCTTTTCGGGTCATGCTGGATTCTAACGACGGTTTATCAAAGACTTTTTAAAGATCGTTAGCCCGTATGCTCATTATTGGAGGCAAATACAGCATTTGAATTCTCTGAAGCATGCATTAAAGGAATTTTTAAGCTGAAGCTGGCACATGTTACTAGACCTGTGATTAACACTCCAGACTGTAATTCTAAATCATGTGCGATGTTACAATCATTCTGTGGGTGTAGTGCTTGGGCAGAGGAGGAACAAGGTATTCATTCCATTCTATCTACTATGCCAGTAAAGGGATGCTATGCAAATCAATTAAACCATGACAGAGAAAGAATTGCTTGCTATAGTATCTGCTATTGACAAATTCCGCTCTTACATAGTTGGTGCTAAGGTGATTGTTTACACAAACCATTCAACAATCAAGTACTTGGTCGAGAAGAAAGATGGTAATCAAAGATTGATCCACTTAGTGCTATTACTGCAAGAATTTATCCTTGAGATTCAAGATCAAAAAGGTACTAGGAATCTAGTAGCCGACCAGTTATATTGGTTGGAAGGTCCTAAGAGCAACATGGACAAGTTACTAGAGGTTTGGCAATATTTCAGTATGGAATGAAATGCTTAATCAGGGTATTTTGTAAGTCGAGCTTTTTGACGTCTTGGGTATGGACTTCATGGGTCCAATTCCCTGTCTTTTAGAAATAACTACATTCTGGTAGCGGTGGATTGCGTGTCAAAGTGGATCGAAGCCATAGCATGTCCTGCTAATGATGCTAAGATTGTAATCAAGTTCTTGCACAAGAATATCTTTACAAGATTAGGGACACCAAGGGCGATGATTAGTGATGAGGGGACACATTACCTGAATAGGAGTCTTGCTGATGTGTTTGTAAGCTACAACATCCTTCGTGAAGTTGCCACATCATACCATCTATAGTTCAACGGGCTTGCTGAACTATCAAATAGGGAAATCAAAAGTGTATTGGAGAAAGTTGTTCACAAAAATAGGAAGGATTGGTCATTACTAATGGATGATGCCTTGTGGGCGTACTGGACAACATACAAGACATCCCTTAGCATGTCCCCATACAGGCTAGTGTTTTTGTAACACACCGTATAATTTTAATAAAGATTTCTCTCTAGCTGGATAAAGCCTTGTTCAGGAACTATTCATTAAATCATAAGTGAATATTTTCAGTTACCCATTTAGATCAATTAAATTTTTGGGCAGATAACGAAGATTATTTTTGAATAAATGAGTATCTAAATTCTTATATTTAGCTTGGGGTTGATAAATTCAAGCAACTGTGTAAGTTGAGATTATTTAAGAAACTATTATTATTATTATTGTTTCTATATTTAATTTTTAATTGAGCATCCTATAACTAAACCAGCTGTTGGAATTTGAGAGTTATATGCATCAAAATGGAAATGAGGTTCCAACCTTTATACTTGGGACTCTTGGTTGTGAGCCAAAAATGGTAGTCAACTCTTTCATGCATGGGATGCATTGATTCAATGGATAGATAAAGTCTTTTTTTCCCTTATTGTGTTTATCTCACAAACCTAAAATCTGAAATCAATATTTATCTGACTCCCTCACCAAAATCTAGTTTTGAATCCCATCCCTTTTATTTTTATCACCAAGCACAACTCATTCTTCATGTCCTTAACTTGCACATCAT
This sequence comes from Plectranthus barbatus, assembly GCA_026898455.1. Taxonomy (NCBI): domain Eukaryota; kingdom Viridiplantae; phylum Streptophyta; class Magnoliopsida; order Lamiales; family Lamiaceae; genus Plectranthus; species Plectranthus barbatus. The sequence continues at coordinate 113,086 of JAPKLW010001568.1, forward strand.
TCCTTCCTTGCTCCCACTACCAAATCGAACACCATCCCCTACCTCTTTATCCTGCACGTCATAAAGAAGAGAAACAATTTCGGTGCCCCAACGACGTCTGGTGAACCCAACAACAACTCCTTTCCTTTATCCTCGCATTTGGTACGAAACAGCTACAACAATGCAGCACCTCCTTCCTTCCTATGTCAAGCATGAGGAAACATTTTCACTCCCTCTTCCCTGGTGAATGACGACAGCCCCTTCCTCTCCTTGTGGACTGCAGGGGAAACACTTGTTCGTCTTCACAATCACAAATAGATATAGTTGTATTCATATGTTTATACATGAATACAAGTGTAGGAGGTTCTTCAACTGCTAACATGCGTCAGCATCTCCAACCCCATCTCTTCTCGTGCAGTTCGGGACGATGTCAGAGCAGCGGTAGGAAAATCCAATGTGTTCAAGGCATTAAGTGACCTCAAGAGGTATATGTTCCCAGCTCCCTGACTAAATTTAAGTTAACATATAGAAGAGAGCATGTTCGGACTACATGTACTGAAGCCTTTATTACAATGTGTATACATTTAACTTATATCATATCAGTTAAACAAACATACATGCGAGAACAATGCATTCCTCTTATCTTATGAAAAGGGAGATCATACGACATGTAGGAGACCACAATAGAACATATGGATTGTTTGATCTTCCAAGATGTACACATTGTTATCGCAGCCGAGACAGTGTTTAGAATTATCTTGTTGGTAAACACTGCAGCATGGTCAGAAAAAAGTGATTTGTCTTGATCACTTAATATGCTGGTAGATGCAATTGCGTATTGATAGGACCACAGTGAGATGCATTCTTCTATCTGACTTAAGAAGAAATAAGAACTCGTTACTTGGGTGAGTATGAATCCTAACTAAGGTTCAGAAGTATGCACAAGTTGTATGTCACTTTGACTTGCCATGGTGAAGAGCCTAATTAACATGCTCGTAGATCCACATCTTGGGTGACAGCTTTTTGTGTAGAATGTTTTGATAACTGGAGTTAAATTACCAAATTCGAGTATTAGGACATGACATTCCCTAAAGAGCTTAATAAGGTTCGTTGTGCTGATGTCCTGGAGGTTGATTAAGTTGAAGCACAGATGATAACGTTTCGGTGGTACTACTCTGGATAATAAGATATTAATTAATTATGTGAATCTTGTCAGAAGCTCTAATTAATTAATGAATGTCCGATAACCTTAAATATGGGTATTTATCGAGTTGATGCAACCCGTTCTCTGGTGGAATGAATTAAAAATAATTCATTAAGTATGTCCTGGGTTGTGGACATGAGAATTAATTAATTAAGAGGCCCACTATATTATTTGCAATAGGTCCAAGGTCTGGCCGAACAAATTGATTAAGGGAGCCCTTTAAGGTTTCAACCCTAATATTATAAATAGCTCATTCTCCTCTCAGATTTCATAAGTTAAAAAATATACAAAATCCTAGAGAGGGAGAGCAAGGGGTGGATCCTACTATAGTGGGAGATGGAATTTGACTCTGTCTCGTGCAGTGCCTCTCATGGAATCCTCACTAGTAGCGAGATTGGAAAATCAAAGGGATAAATATCTGTAGACCTGATCGGGAGAACATAATTTCTCTATTGTTTTTCAATTTGAATCTTTAATTAAATTGCAAGATATTTAATTCTTTTTCTGCAGATTCAAATTATACGCATGGTGGAATCGAATTCAGATTCAACATGGATCAAAACTCTACAGATCAAAAGGTAACCCTAAAACCATCGCATTAAATTCATCGAAGCATGGATAGAGTTTTTCATCAAATGGTAATTATTTTCAGCATCCATAAATGGTCCGGCTTATTTAAATATTGTGATTCGGTTCATTCCAATGAAAATCCCTACATCTCTCCCCCTTGTCAACTCATGGACACTCGAACTTCAAGTGGTTGGGAGAGTTACACTCAAAGCATGAGCGTTGAGGTCTCTTAACAAACCTATTGCAAACTGATCGAGGAATGTATGACATTGCCTTTGCTTTCTCCAGAAGCTTTGATAGGTGGCACATCTGTTCTTTAATTTCTGCGATGGAACTCTTTCTTTCCTTAATGGTGGAGATAAATGTGGAGAGGGCTTTTGTTGTCGATGCTCCCGCTGGTCTCTCCAAGTGAAAGGGTTTATTCGGTCGTCTTTGGCTTTAGAAATTTTCCCTTTTCATGAAAAATGCAGCATCTTTGATGTGTCTTCCCGATGAACTTGTGGTTGCCCTGACGGCTTCGTTCTAGTTCTCCATTCATGAGTTTGAAGTTAGACGAACAACTTCCTGGTTGACGTCCTAGAGAGATTCTTTTCATTTAGAGTGGTTGTCTTCACGAACTAGTATTCTTTGATCATCTTTGACAAGATCTTAGCATTCAGACCCGGTGTAGAGTATACATGTACAAGGCCTTCAACTCACTAACAATTGAGTTGAACCGGGCCTCCATGTCGTTGATGCTTTCTCCGGGGAGCATCATAAAGGACTCAATTGTCCACACAGACTTTAAGTTTGTTTCTCTTCTTTTGATCAGTCTGGTGGCTCAAGCTGCTCAATTGATCTTAAATCTCTTTTGCATTGTTGAGCTCAATGACATCTTCGATCATGGTCTCTAGGAGAGCTGAAAGAATCAACGCATGAGTGATGGAGTCAATTTGGACACGCTTCTTGTCCTCTGTCATCCACTCGGTGTATGTATGGCTTCTCTATCATTTCTGGACCATAATCTTCTCCTCCAAAGTGGGAGTTGAACTTCATGATCCTAATACGTCCATTCTCAAGCACATCCGCCATCTCTAGGCTTATATTCTTCTGCTGGATTCAGGGATCTCTTCTTCCATGTTGCGAATTTCTACGCAGTGTATGGTGGAACCTTTAAATGTTCATCATGCAACTTGCTCGCTACACAAAAAAAAAATCCACAAGGTCTGGAAATGGTCCTAAGCGACTCATAATAGCTACTATGTAAAAACCAACTGCTCTGATTCAACTTGTTGGTCCCTGAGATCTGAGTTAAAGTGAACAGTAGAAGATGGAATGTTTTACTATAGCGGATAGGACTCTAAGCTAGCTATTTGTACCATCTTAGGTTCAGAAAAATATTTGTTTAGTAGATCAAGAATATTACTTAGTCAATTTTTAAGTAATAATCCAACACTTGGTGTGTTAGGTTTTATAGACACAAGAATTATAGAGGTTTGGACTACTCTATCTTACGTTTTCTCTTTAGATGCGCAATGTGGAAATACTCAATTGTCAATTACAAAGATGTCAATAATTTGTTACTAGCTGATGAATGCCACATCCACCAGTCCACTAGCTCACTCGCCAAGTCTTTCGTAGTCAAGAGCTTCTTCAAGGTTGAAGCATGAACACACCACTTGATACGATCCTCATCGGAAGGTTAAGATTACAGCTGATCGCTAATTATTTTAATTAGCAATTTGAATAATGCTAATAATATAGCGGCAAATAAAATTATCGAAACCCAGAGGAATGAAATAACGAAAATCTTATATATTAAAACGTAGTTTCTAGAAATACTTGTTAGGAAAACTCAAATTTTGGGTTTTTGGTAGATTTCAAAAATTGAAATAACTTGCATTCAAGTGAAATGAAAAATAGAAAAGCTTTGCGAATTCAAATATGAGAAACACAGATTCTAGGGATTTCTACCTATCATGAATTACATGCAATGATAAATCGATCAATTCAACTTTAATTCCTAATCGTAGTGAAATTTCAAAAAATTATTAGGAATCTCTTGGTTAGAAAATTCATAAAGTAGATTAACCAAATATCTCTTATCCTTTCAGTCATGAGAATAATTTAGTTATCTCCAAAGTTCTACAGATCTATTCATATAATCTATTTCCCTCTTTTCAGACAAGAAATTTGCTTATACTATGAAAACTCATTTCATTGAAAATTATTACTTTTTAGTCTCTAATTCTCAACTAACTAATCCTAAGAAGTGGCCAGCAACTTAAAAATACAAATTAAGCACAAAATTCATAAACTACGATGCGAAAGGAAAATTGATTTAATTAATCAAACATGCATACTTGATAGTTCGAAACCCTAGAATCTGAAAATAATTTAGTTACACATATTAATAGGAAAGATTATCAAGAAGAGATAAAACTTGAATTGCATATCATAAACTGGATGTAGAGTAGTTGCACAAATGTCTGTCTTCACAAATAAAACACAATTGCTGTTGTTAAATCTCAAAAACTGAACTCTAAATGATGGCATGTCCGTAAAACTCGAATTTACAAAGATTTTTATAGTGGTGGTTGATGTATCATACAGTATCTAGGATTAGATATATCTAAATCTTCAAACAAGATCAGATCTTAGAATTTACGGATCCGCGTTGATCAACGCAGAACACATGTCGATTGATGTACTTGAGGGAGCCACATCGATTGATGCAATGTGTACATCGATTGAGGTAGGGTGGCTATCTGCGGGTCTGCATCGAGCCTGCATCGATCATTCCTTAAAATGTGTTACATCGATCGACACAAGTCCATGTTGACCGGCGTAGACGTGGTGCCCGAACATCTTTCGAATCTTTACTGCTTTCAACCCAAAAACCTGCACAATACATCACCACAAACATTAAAAGCACAAAATCCATTCCATGCACGATAATACAAGTGAAATGCTCTGAAAACACCCAAAACAATTAAGGAACTCATTGATAAGTTAGTGAAAATACGAACTTATCAACTCCCCCAAACTTAAACTATTGATCGTCCTCGATCAAGTCAAAGACAATAATTTAAATCTCCTATAGATACAAGTGTGAAATGCCTCTTAAGCTCCTTTACTATCCAAGTATCACTCATCCATATAAATCATGCAATCCAACACAATCCAAATTATCAAATCATTGAAGAGGAACCTCATAGGGCAGTGTTTACACTCATCGCTCAAAGGTTTTCGGGTTTGTGTTTCCCTTACTCAAGGTTATAGCTCACCTCACCATAAGTTTGACAAGTTTCTCATCTCTCCACTACTTGTTAGTGTAGCTTTTCAGGGAATCAAATAGGTCTTTATTTTGGTTATAACGTAGCTTAACTAAAAGGTGGGATACATTTGGCTAAGTGACTTAAAGTACATCATTGAAAACTCAAAACCAATCATACCACAACCACATCATTCATCACATGTTTACTCTCTTGTTCTTTTTTCTTCTCTCAATTTTTTTCTATGGTCCCTTATCACTCAATATAAATTTTTGTGAACTCACAACATCTTTTTTTTCTTTCACTTTTGTTCACCCTTCTCTATTTCACTTATGGGGACCCTCATTCATTTTAACACATGAAACTTAATTTATCTTTTAGTTCCCAACAAACTCATATCAAAATCCCAACAATCCACACTTTCCAACAAATCAAATCCTCCCATTTATCAACCATTCTAATCAAAGAAAATTCATTCAAGGCTCAAATGGGCTACGAGTGGAGATTAAAGGTTAGTGTATAGGACATGGGCTATGAAAGAACATGCCAAAAATCATTTTCACCCTATTACTACACTTAATGCAACCTTAAGAGAGAAACTCATCAAATTCTAAGAAGTTATTGCTAAAAAGCCTTGTCTATCATCAAACGAAAAAGAAGGTTCAAATTCTCACATAGGGTTTAAATTATTGTTACTCTTCAACAGTTATCCAATTTGAACAGTTATCATGAACAATTCACATTTCAAAGATAAACTCATCAAGCAAGTAGCTCCTATCATTGGCTACTCTATCACACAGATTTTCATTCTAAATCAGCAAATAATCAATCATAAATCAAATGCTCTAATTCAAGGGAGGACGAGTCACATTCTCCAAAACCCAACATAATCAAAACAATTCCCACTGTCCTAGTTTCAAAGCTCATAAAAAAAAACTAATGACACTATGTAGGAATTGTTGACACGACTCCTACCTTAAATGCATAAACATAAATCAATAAATAAAGTACAATAATAAAAAAAATAAAAACTGTAAAAAATTTTCCCTTTTCCATCATCCTCATCCCCCTAAACTTGTTTCACTCGAAGGAGTGGACAAGTTTGAAGGTTAGATAGGAAAAGAAAAACGGTACCTCATTCCTCCTCAGGAGGGTCCTGCATATCCACATCGGCGTATGCCCAAGCTGGGAGTCTCTAGCACTGTTCCCGGCATTGTCCTAGGCGGCGGGTGTACACGCTCTCGGGCTGATCCTCCTCGACCAAAAGTAGTCGCTGCAACTGGCTGTCGATGCTGTCAAGCCTCGTGGTTATGTGCTGGCGAAACTCGGCATGCTGAATGTGCTCCGTTGCGTGTTGCTGCATTAACTGGTAGATCATCGCCAGATCCGCTCAAGAAGAGGAAGACTCCCCAGCAAAGTGACTGGATGAAGCTCCACCGGCCCATCACAAAATATCTTCCTCGAACGGTATGTCCCCGCTAGCTCTCTCCTCATGCTCCTCCTCCACGGGGACATCCAAAATTAAAATATCCAATACTTATTTAAAATACTATGCTCACTTCACAAAATGTTCAAGCATCGTCAAAAAAATAACTCAATTCACTTCATGTTGCAACTACCCATGTAAAATTGGCCTTACATTGATGCAATTCACACATAGTTCCCTCATGTTTCATCCTCAATCGAAATATTTTCAACCTAATTTTTTTATGCACGTTGAAATACTAGAAAAATAAGCCAATCCCAAATACGCTAGAATTAAAATTATTCAATCCCATGACTACAAACTCTCACAATGTGAACAAATCGACTAGAACTACAACCCATATCGAACAATTTAACAAGAATTTCGTAGAAGTAAAAAATAAAAACAAAATGCGAAATAGAGAACACAATGGTTCAAATTCCACAAAATATTGCAAAAGCCTTCAAGAATCAACAAATAATCGAAAGGGAACAGTTTAAGATCCATACCTTGGGTTGTAGTGGCGAATTATGGGGAAAATTTCAAAGGGGTAGAGTGTTTTGTTGAAGGGGGAAGTCGTGCGTGTGTGTTAGAGTGAATAGAAGTAAATAAAAATTGGGTTTTAAACCCTTACCTTGCGCCTCTGGAATATGTGCGTCGATCGATGCAGATTCTATGTCGATCGATGCGGCCTAATTTTCGTTTTTTTATAAATAGAAATACGAACTCGGATTATTAGTGTCAATCGATGCAAAAGTGTGTCGATCGACGAAGATCTGAACAAACAGAGAATATTAAATCTACAACTCAAAAGTACATTCTTCCAAATGACTCCACTAAACTAATTAATCATTGGGTTACCTCCCAACAAGTAATTGATTTAATGTCGCTAGCTTGGCAATACCTGGAGTTATGGGCAATCTAGCTAATATACCTCCACGACACCAATTTGAAGCAGAGTGTAGTACTTCTTTAACCTCTGCCCATTCACCTTGAAAGTGGTTCCGTCTTGACCAGCCAGCTCAACCACACAATTCGGAAATTGGTAGACCACCATGTACAGACAAGTCCACTTCGACTGTAACTTGCCCGGCATGAATCGAATGCGGAAATTGAAGGGAAATACCTTATTGTTCAGTGTCATGGATCAATCAGCTGCGACAATCTTCTTGTCCAGGTTCAGCTCTTTCACTGCTCTCCAAGCCTTGTGTTGGTCCTCCGGTACCACAGTAATCTGGTTGTAACACGTGGCGGCATTGAGAGCCCGGTAGTCGAGGCAGAATTGCCATTCAGTGACTGGTCTTGTCGCAACCTCCTTTCCATCTTTGTTCTTGACAACTTGCATCTCCCCTTTCTTGGCTAATACTTGAGTGGGGCTCACCCACTTGCTGTCGAAGATCGGGTAGATCATATCATGATCTAGGAGCTTTAGAACCTCCTTCTTCATGGCCTCCTGCATGATCGGTTTCAGCCTTTGCTGCATCTGTCTCTTTGTCTTGGTGTCTTCCTCCAAAAGGATCTTGTGCATGCATAATGAAGGACTGATCCCCTTGATGTTTACCAATGTCCACCCAATGGCGGACTTGTACTTCTTGAGATGTGTCGGGAGTGGTTTGAGTTCCAAAACAGGCGGATCGGAGTTAGAAGGCTGCTGTTCTAGACCTGCGTTATTCGACACATGATGTGCGTCGATCGACGTGGATGAAATTTCAATGATCTCTTTTCCACGTCTCACTATTTAGATCAACGAAGCATTTGTGTCGACTCTCCTACCTGCATCAATCGACATGGAAGTGGTGTCGATCAACACGGGTCTTGCGGATGTATCGCTCGACATTCTTCCCGTGCCATGCGTCGCAGATGTAATTCCTCGTTTCCCCTTCATGTTCAGGCTATACCGGCTTGGTAACCGCTCCCGTTTGTTCTCTTTTTCCTGGGTTATTTCCTTGAACACATCTAGCTCCATCACTAGATCCACAATCTCATCATCCGCTTTATCAAAATTTGAAGACAAAAACAAAGAGTGTAGTAAGCAGTTCTCCAGAAAATCTGGATCAGTTTAAAGAGAAGAGAAAGAAGAGGAAATCACCAGATTGAAACAATTGATCATATGGCATTCCTCCTAGTAACTCCCTTCATTATGCTTCTGCATTGGTGTGTAAATTGAGAAGATGGTCGACTCGACATTAACTCGGAATATCAGTTTGTCGTCTTGGATATCAATCAGCGCTCCACCGATCTTTAAGAAAGGTCTTCTCAAGATCGACGGAATGTTGTCGTCTTCTTCCATGTCAAGCACCACGAAGTATGCTGGGATGATGAAATCTTTCACCTTCACGAATAAGTCCTCCACAATGCCTCTTGGATAAAATACGGACCTGTCGGCCATTTGCAGCGAGATGGTTGTTGGCTTGATGCTCCCGATCTCTAGTCACTTGAAGATTGACAGCAACATTAATTTGATGGACGTGCTGGAATCACAAAGGACCTTACCAAAGGTCTCTCCTCCAATGAAGCAGGAGATCGTGAAGGATCCCGGGTCCTCCCTCTTCACCGGCATTGATATGTGTGTAATTTGTGCTATTTTTAAAGTGTTTAATTGCATGATTGGATGTGAATTAGGTGCACAAATCACACACATACCTCTTCTTTTGGTTGATTTTACCTTCACTTGGTGTTTGAGTGTGCAGGGTATGAAACGAGCAAGAAATCCAAGATTTCGAGCGAAAATTTGCTAAGGACAAGATCTATCCTGAGTGGGACAGATTCGTCCCATTCAGGACAATAATCTCATGCGAGACATATATTCGGGACCTTTGCTCGGGAGGCAGCACCCCATTCGGAAATCAGAAATTTGGCAAGAATTTTAGGCAGTAGAGGTGTCCCAAGTGGGACAATCCTATCCCATTTGGGACAGGGCATCCCACTCGGGATAGGCCTAAATCTGTGAGTTTTCAAAGAATACCAATCCACTCGGGACTGAAGCGGGAATCTCATCTATAAAAGCAGAGGAAATCACAATTAGAAGGGATAGACTTGAGATAACTTTGGGATTAAAGGAGACTCAAGAAACGGCAAAGAAAGATAGTTCCAAGGGTGAAAAACCAAGGATCGAGGAGAGGAAACATCACGAAATTGAAGATCCATCATCTAATTCCTAAGATTTCTTGTTCCTTGCTCTTTCTATGTTCAATTTGGAGAGAATTATGTTTTACTTTGAATTCATGAGTAGCTAATTCTATTGTTGAGGATTAGGATGTGATTGGGAAGATTGATTATTGTTGATGATTTGATTATTGTTGATGATTTCAAATTGTGTCTCATATATGCTTGATCACCATGTATGGATAATATGCCTCAATCGACTAGCTTGATTGGTTGGTGAAATTGTAGGAGATAACAACAGTAATTGGGTATTCCTTCACTTAAAAGTAGGAGATTTGATATCTAGATCTAGAATTCTTGGACTTTTGGGAGTTAATTGGAATCAATAAACCTAGATCTAGGTTGAGATAAAGATTGATCTACTATTATTGCACCGGTATTAAGGGCAAAGATAATACATGAGAATTGATCTAAATAAACAAATGGAAATTGGTTATTGTGACAAATCCAAACATTATCCAAATCTTCTCAATTCATCCTAAGTAGCTCAACTTATCTCTCTTTGGTTACCTTTCATAAGGTGTGTGGAGTTTTATTTAGCTATTAGTATGAAGTTTTAAGATTTTAGTATTTCATAATTGAAAACTTTAAGTTTATTGATCGCATCTAAATATTGAAGTTTTAGAATCAATCTATTTTATTCATTGCAACGAGCGAGTTGAGTCTCTGTGTTCGATAATTTTACTTGATAAAAAATACTGCATCAAGTTTTGGCGCCATTGCCGGGAACTCAAAGTGTAGGTCGTTGTTTGATATTAGGGGATTTAAAGCTTGGTAGTCTAGATTTAATTATATTGTTTATTTATTTCAAACTTTCATTGGTGCAGGTCGTGCATGATTACTCGATCCAAAGCAAAGAGAAGATTAGAACTTCTAATAGAGGAAAAAGAGAATGAAGATACGACAAAAGGGGAACAGATGAATGATAGGCAGTTGATAGAGAATCTGCAGAGATAGTTGGAGGAAGTGAGAAATCAAGTCAATAATACAAGGGTACGAAATTCGAGGGAAGAAAGGAGGAATCCTCTCCAAAATTTGTTCTGACCGCAGAGGGGAGAACCAAATGCAGGATTTAATGTTCATACTGATGCTACTCATTTTGAAATCAAACCCCAGTTTGCTCAAATGGTATAAAAGAACCAGTTTGGGGGAAAGCCTGGTGAAGATCCTAATGCTCACATTATACAGTTTCTGGAGGTAGCAGATATGATCAAAATCAATCAAGTCCCTCAAGACCAAATACGAATGTATTTGTTCACATTTTCCTTGAAGGATGAGGCAAAGGCTTGGTTGGTGGGTCTGAACAAAACTAAAATCCGAACCTGGGAGGATTTGAAGGAGAAATTTATGTTGAAGTATTTTCCACAAGGATTGACACTGAAGAGGAAAGAAGAAATTCAATCATTCAGCCAGCAATATGATGAGCCACTCTACGAGCATGAGATAGATTCTGAGAGTTGCTGAGGAGATGTCCGAAACATTGGATGTCTAATGCTCAGATTATTTGCCAATTTTATGTCGGGGTGGATAACGTTACTCAATTGTGGCTGGATAATATTGGTGGAGGATATTTTCTTGACATGGAAGAAGAAGAGGCCATGAGGGCTACTGAAAAGCTTGCAGAAAATAGTTAGAAATGGCCAAAGGAAAGGAGAGATTACCGGGTGGTCAAGAGTGTTGCTGCGACAAAGGACCAGGATGATATGAAGGAGAAAATGGCCTCGATGGAAACAAAAATGGACTTAATTTTTTTAGATAGAGCTCAACAACAACAACAACAACAAATGGGGAGTTCATCCAGGGAAGGGAATTCGTCTTCTAATCAAAACTGTGAAATGGGGCAGATGGATGCTCAACCTATTGATGATGTTAATTTCGTTGGCACAGATGGTTTTGGGAATTACCGAAGGCCTTTCTATCAGTATGATAATCCACCGTATCATCCTAACAACCGATACCATCCAAATTTGTCCTATGGGAATTCGAACAATGCTTTGAATCCACCTCATGGATTTGAGCAGAGAGGAGAAGGATCGAATCAGATTAGTGGAAATGATAATTCGAGGAAGCAATATGTGCAACAAGAGAGAAGAGCAAAAAGTTCGAACGATGAAGAGTTCGAGAAGAGATTGGATAAATACGACAGTACGCTGATGGAGATGCAGAATCAAATCTCTACTATTGCGAAGCATGTGAGTGGGAAACATCAACCGGGGCAGTTTCCCAGTGATACTGAAGTCAATCAGAAGAAGAATTGAACTATTATAACCACGAGAAGTGGTAAGTCTTATGAGGAACCCCGTGATCCCACATTGGGTAAGGAGAAGAAGGGTATCAAAGACAAAGTTTTAGGAGAGGAGGAGGAGATTGAAGTGGAAGTGACTCCCCAGTTTGTCAAAACACAAAAGGGGAGCACGTCCGAAGAAATTTCTAAAGGGAACAATCTACCCTTTCCTCAGAGATTTGCAAGGCATAGATTGAGCAAACAATTTGCAAGGTTTCTGGATCATTTGAGCAAGGTGCACATCAACTTGCCGTTGTTGGAAGTTTTACAGGATATTCTAAGGTACACCAAATTCTTGAAGGAATTGGTGACACAGAAAAGGAAGTTTAGGGAGTTCGAAACTGTGAATTTAGTTGAGGAGTGTAGTGCGGTGACCCAGCAGAAAATTCCTTTCAAGAGGCAAGATCTCGGGAGCTTCACAATTTCATGTGTCATTGGTGGACTAGAATTTGGCCATGCTTTGTGTGATTCGGGTGCGAGCATCAATTTGATGCCGCTTTCTATTTTCAAGAGACTACAAATTGGGGAGATCAAACAAACAACCATCACTCTCCAAATGGTGGATCGCTCTATCTCATACCTGAAGGTATTGTAGAAGATGTGTTGGTTAAAGTTAATGATTTTATCTTTCCTGCAGATTTTGTTGTCCTTGATATGGAGGAAGATAAGAATGTGCCTTTGATACTGGGGAGACCATTCTTGGCCACTGGAAGAGCATTGATTGATGTGAGGATGGGAGAACTGACGCTCCGTTTCAATTATCAAGAAATCTCATTTTCCATTACTGATGCGATGAAGAAGCATGAAGGAAGGTATGAATAGTGCAATAACATTGAGGTAATATCTACTCCTTTGTTATTTGGTGTTGAGAAGAGAGATGTATTAGAAGAGGCTATTCATGATTCTTTAAACTCTAATACTGGTTTTGATGAGTTTTATGAGGTTTGTGATGAGTTATTAGAAATGGTGAATGCCTTGGATAATGCACCGAAGATAAAATCCAAGCAGGATGTCAAGTTTTTGATGTTGAGAACAAAGGAGGAGAAACAGGAAGCAAAATTGAAGAATGAAAGGAGCAAGATCGAAGCTCCAGTGGCGTAGTTACAGAAACTGCCAGACCACCTCAGATATGTGTTCCTTGGGGAGAATGACACATATCCAGTCATTGTTGCTTCGGCGTTGTATGCTGTGGAGATTGAAAAGCTCTCAAGGTTCCTGAGAATGCACCGATCAGCTATAGGTTGGCAGATTTCCAACATAAAGGGGATCAACTCGTCTATAGTCTTTCAAAAGATTATCCTTGAAGAAGGGAGCAAACCGAAGAGACAACCACAAAGGAGACCGAATCAGAAGATGCATGAAGTGGTGAAAAAGGAAGTTTTGAAGCTGCTGGATAACAACATTATCTATGCCCCAAGTGATAGTGAGTGGGTCAGTCCGACTCACATGGTTCCAAAGAAAGAGGGATTAAAGAAGGTTATCAAGCCAAGCGGTGAAGAAGTGATTGAGAGACCGACTACAGAATGGCCATTTCTGTATTGATTACAAGGCTTTAAATAATGCAACTCTTAAAGATCATTATCCTTTACCCTTTATTGATCAAATGCTTGACCGTCTTGCAGGTAAATCTCATTACTGTTACCTTGATGGGTACTCCGGATACAATCAGATTGTGGTTGCACCTGAAGACCAGCAGAAGACATCTTTCACTTGTCCTTATGGGATTTTTGCCTACCGGAGGATGCCCTTCGGGTTGTGCAATGCACCGACGATATTTCAAAGGTGTATGATGTCCATTTTTCATGGTTATGTTGAGAATATAATGGAAGTCCTTTTGGATGATTTTTCTTTGTTTGGTATGTCTTTTGATGATTGTTTGGAAAATTTGACGAAAGTTTTGCAAAGATGTGAAGAGACTAATTTAGTGTTAAACTGGGAAAAATGTCACTTCATGGTTAGAGAGGGTATAGTTTTGGGTCATAAGGTCTCTAGTGCGGGGATAGAAGTAGACAAGGCTAAGGTAGTAGTAATTCAACAACTTCCTATGCCTAAGACAGTAAAAAGGGTTAGGAGTTTCTTGGGACATGCTGGGTTTTATAGGAGATTCATTCAGGATTTTTCCAAGATAACTAAACCTTTGTGTAAGTTGCTAGAGAAGGACATTCCTTTTGACTTTAGTGAAGATTGTGTGAAAGCCCGAGAGACTTTGAAGAAAGCTTTAGTGACAGCCCCAGTGTCAGTGACTCCGGATTGGAATCAAGATTTTGTGTTGCTGTGTGATGCTAGCGATGCTGCTTTGGGGGTAGCTTTTGGACAGATTAGTTTTAAGCATTTTGGAGTTATCGCTTATGCTAGCAAAATGTTGAATCCTGCTCAATTAAATTACACTGTTACTGAAAAAGAATTACAGGCTGTTGTTTTTGCCTATGATAAGTTTCGTGCTTATTTGGTAGGAGCAAAGTCTGTGGTTTATACTAATCATTCTGGCATTCAGTATTTGTTTGCTAAAACTTATTCAAAACCTAGATTGATTAGATGGATTTTGCTTTTGCAAGAATTTGACATGGAAATTCAAGATAGAAAAGGTTGTGAAAATGTGATAGCAGATCATCTATCTAGGTTAGAGAATCCAGTTGATGGGGATGATCGGGGTGAGTTAATTAGAGAGGATTTTCCTGATGAGAACATTCTGAGTGTGGAAGTTGCTAGTATGCCTTGGTATGCAGATTTTTGCAATTATTTGGTTGCAGGTGTGTTGCCTGCGGATTTAGAGCCTTATCAGCGAAAGAAGTTTCTTAAGGAGGCCAGGTTCTACTACTGGGAAGAATCGTATCTGTTTCGTAGGTGTGCTGATGGTATGATTCACAGGTGTGTTCATAAAAGCGAATGGAGAAAGATTATCGAAGATTGCCATCTGTTGGTAAGTGGGGGCCACTTTGGTGCAAACCGAACTGCGTTGAAGGTATTTGTTTGTGGTTTTTAATGGCCTTCTGTGTTTAAACATTGTGTTGCTATGGTGAAGGCATGTGATAGATGCCAAAGAATGGGGAGTATAACCCAAAGGGATGAGATGCCTCAAAAGATCTTTATTGAAGTTGACATATTCGATTTTTGGGGCATCGACTTTATGGGTCCTTGATATGTGTGTATAATGATCTATTTTTCGATGTGTGCGCGTGCATGTTTTTTGCCATTTTACCCTCATATCATATACTTTCATTGTTGTTTTGTCTTGTTTTCCTGTTTTCATGTTTGAAATGTTGTAGGATGTGTTTTGAGCATAATATAACATATTTGGTGGACTTTTGGAGGAAAATCGTCCGAGTTCGGAGTCCAAGAAGGTTTGGTTCGTCCGAGCGGAGCGAAAGGAGAGTTTCGGAAGTTCGGAGGACCCACCCGGCCAAGCAAATCAGGCTCGGCCGAGCTGAGCCGGGTAGAGGGCTCGCTCGGCCGAGCAGTGCAGGCTCGACCGAGCTTAGCTGGCAGAGAGCAGGCTCGGTCGAGCGGGTCTGGCTCAGCCGAGCCAGATCGTGTCTCCCAAACTGCTGTGGTTCCTAGGATGGCTCGGGCAATCCGAGGCCCTGTTTGCTCACCTATAAAAGGGGGAAAATCAGTTAATTGAAGAGCTTTTGCCCAAAATTAGAATAACCGTCACGATACTTCTCCCTAGATTTATCTCAAAACATCTCCCCAACCAAAATCAAGGGGAATCAAGCCACATTCCATACATTTGGTGAAGATTGAAGAAGGAAGAGAGTTAGATTGGATTCAAAGAAGACAACCGAAGAAGATCAATTGTTGAACTTGAAGTTTTGTAATGAATTCTTTCAATTCTCAAATTGTATTGTACTTAACTCAAGGTTTGGAGAACTAATTTCATTAGTGAGTGTTGTATTACGGATATTGTGATGGATTGAATCGATTATGCTTGTTTACTTTCCTATGAGGGGTTGATTTGCACTTGAGCTTGTTCTTGCATATTAGGTGTAGGTAATAGCCAGCCTTTAGGTAGTTGATGTGAACGTTGCAGCCAACACGCGGACGGAATCGTCGTGATAAGTGCATAATCTTATAGTTCTAGTTCCAATCCATGTGCGTTGCTAGGATTGTAGGGCGATAATCGACGGTCGATTGGGAGTGGCTTAGGAGTTAATAACGTAGCTATTTGCAATTCCTATGGTCATCTACCGCTAGTTATCCGTAGCAAGTGACTAGCGACATTAGAGTCGGTTGCTCAACCTCATAGGAATTAAAATTTGTTTGCAACATAACTTGGTTTAATTCGGAACAACTGAAGTTTACAATCACCCACTATCTTCTAGGATTGTCGGATTTGTTATCTTAATCTACCTATACAATTGATTGAATTGATTGCTTGGAAAAGTTGTAATTAGTTTACTAGTTGATTGTTTGCACTTAAAGTTTTGTTTACAATTCATCGCCTAGATAGATAAAAACCAACGACTTTTGTGTAACCTAGCTATTAATACCCTTCAATGGAGTAGATGATATCCACTTGAGCGAATTAGAAAAGAGACCGGATTGATAATTTTAACGTGTTATTTGTGTGTGCTTCACACGGCTACCACGTTTTTGGCGTCGTTGCCGGGGAATCTTTTAGTAGGTCTTGTGGAATTATTGAAAGTTGAAGTATGGTATGTTAGGTGTTTGAGGAAATGCTTGTGTGAATATTTTTACTAACATTGTTTTGTTTGTTATTTGTGTTTTTTTGTTTTTTGTTGGATTGTTTACTTGTAATTGGTTTAGTGGATTTTTCCTAGGTAGTTTATGATCACTCGATCAAAGGCTAGAGAGCTTGAGGCAAGGAAACTTCAAGAAAGAAGAGCACATATTCAAATCAATTTTGAGATGGCTAACCATAGAGAAGACACGGTTAGGATAGAAGAGTTGGAAAGGCAACTCAAGTTGATGAAAGCTATGATTACTGAGAGGAATGGTCCGAGGAGACCATTACAAAATCTTTTTCGACCTTAAGGCAACCATTAATGGGAGGTTTTCGGTTAGGAGTAAATGCCACGCAATTTGAGATAAAGCCACAGTTGGTTCAAATGATACAAAACAACCAATTTGGGGGGCACATAACCGAGGTTCCAAATGTTCATATTTCTCGATTTTTGGAGATAACTGATACTATAAAGATCAACCAAGTGCCTCAAGATCAAATACGGCTGCGGTTATTCTCATTCTCTTTGAGAGATGGAGCTAGGAATTGGTTCGAAGGCTTGGACAAATCAAATATTGTCACTTGGGAACAGTTGAGAGAGAAGTTTCTATTCAAGTTTTTCCCACCAAGTTTGACTTTGAAGAGAAGGGCTGATATCACATCGTTTGGGCAAAGATACGATGAACCTCTATACGAGGCATGTGATAGGTTCCGAGAGCTTCTACGAAAATGCCCAAGACATGGACTTTCTTGGAGTCAACAGATTTGCCAGTTCTACGGAGGATTAAACTATGAAACGAAAGTGATGTTAGATGCTTCATCGGGAGGAGCATTTCTTGATCTTGAAGAGGAAGAAGCTTGGAGGACAATTGAGAAAATAGCTGAGAATAGTTTCCATTGGCCTAAGGAACGCAAGGACTATCAATCGGTTAAGTTGGTAAATGAGGCCAAGGAAAGTGAAGAATTCAAAGAGCAAATTGCGCTCATGCAAAAGAAGCTTGATGCATTGTCTACATCGGGAAATAGAAATGAGGATATGATGGTAGTTCGGCATGAAGAGTCACACCCGGAGAGTTGGAATTTTGTGAATCAAATAATGGGGTTCAATGCTCGTCCCCAATACAATCCACGGGGGAACATGTACTATCATCCGTCCAACCGTTTTCACCCGAATTTTTCCAATGCTAATCCAAACAACGCTCTCAATCCTCCATTACAAATTGAAGGGGGAAGTAGTGGTCAAGGATATGCTGGGGGAAATAGTAGGTATGCACACCAAGAACCGAGGAGAAATTTTAATGAAGAAATGGATAAGAGATTTGAGAAGTACGATGGCATGTTTTCCAAAATTCAACTTCAAATTTCCGCTATCGCTAAACAATTAAGCGGGAAGCATCAAGCTGGGAAGTTTCCGAGTGATACGGAAGTGGTGCAAAAGAAAGGTTGTAACATGGTAGAAGGTGAAAGTATGATGGAAGAAAACTTGGAAGTGATGACCCCTAAGATTGAAATGGGGGAAGTTGAAGAAGAGTTGAAAGTAGACATTGAAGAAGGAAAATAAGTTGAGGTAGAAATTGAAAACAAAGGATCGGAGAAGGAGGAGCAAACTAAGAACGTGACTTTCTTTGATTACGTGAAGAAAGGTGACATTGAAATGCCTTTACCGGAGGAGATAGAAAGGGTACCTATGTTGGATAAGTTAGTTGGAGGAGAAGAGATCTTGGATAGTAGTACTTGTGAGCTTGGAGAAAGGAATATTGCTAGTAAGAAAGAAGATCCCGGAGGTTTCGTAGTTGGATGTAAGATTGGAGATAAATGTATTGAGAAGGCATTGTGCAATTCTGGAGCGAGTGTCAACCATATGTCATGGGACTTGTACAAGGAGTTGGAGGCTGGGATCCTTAAATCTACAAGTCAAGTGCTTCAATTGGCTAATCATGCTTTGTTTTGCCCAAAAGGGGTGGTTGAAGATGTCCATGTTGAAGTGTTGACGTTTACCTTTCGGGGAGATTTTCTTGTAGTTGACATGAAAAATAAGGGGGGTATACAACTGATCTTCGGGAGGCCATTTTTGCACACAGCCGATGCTTTATTTGACATGAAACATGGTGAACTTACATTCCGTTGTTGTGGCAAGGAAGTCATATTTTCTTTACCTCCGAAGAATGTGGATGTAAGCGAAGTTGAGAAAGCTGGAAAAAAGAAAAGGTTGAAGGATGTGCTTGATCCAGGTTTAAAACTTATGAGTAAGGAGAATGAAGTCTACAAAGATCCGAAAGATGAAGAGGAACTTGATCAAATTAGTATGAAGAAAGCTTGAGTGGATACGGATCCACCACAAAGTGCAAGAAGGAAACTTCTTTTCCCGGAGGAGCATGTGATCATTGATCGAGGTATGAGTTCCGGTTCAGCACCTTTTGACCACGATTGACATGAGGTATGATCATCGAGCTTTCAACGTTAAACAAGCGCTTATTGGGAGGCAACCCAATGTTTAAATTTTGTTACTTTGCATTTTTGAATAATGGTTTGTTATTGATTTTTGTTGAATAATGTGGTTTGTTGTTGTGAAGGGTTCCTAATTGTTTGTGGTGCTACACTTTCATTTGACAATGTGTGTATGAAGGATGGAAAGGATGGAAGGCAACATGATCGGGAAGATGCCGAAAAGAGGGCAAAAATAGGCGAAAGCAGGGGTAGCTCGGCCGAGCTGGGTCGAAGGCTTCGATCAGGGGCCTTGCTCGGTCGAGCGAGGTAGGCTCGACCGAGCCCATGCATGTCAGCATCCGCACGGACAGACCTCTCGCTCGGCCGAGCCATCTCTTGCTCGGCCGAGCCACGCGCAAATTTCAATGCTCGGTCGAGCAATTGCTCGACCCATTTGTTTCTCGCTCGAAATATCTCTTCTAAAATTTTCTCCCATACTTTGGTGCATTGAATGTTCTTATCTCACCCTTCAATTTCTATTATGTCTAGCAAACGAGCACGGGGTGAGGGTTCTTCTTCAAGTGGGCGCCCAAAAGGATTTGATGATGAGGAGTTTGCCAAATACTAGAAATTGGAGACATGGCAAGTTGTTGGCACCTAGTACTTGTGTCGGGAGACGTTGAATGCAATGAAATTAAAGGAAGATGTATGGAGTCTACTCAAAGGTATTGGGTGGAAGAAGTTGCTCAAGGCGAATTGGCCTGGATACATGGATTTGTCAAGGGAGTTCTTGGCTTCGATCACTGTCATGAAAGGTGCAGGGGGAATCCCATTGTCTATGAAGTTCAAAATTCGAGGTAAAGAGTATTTCTTTCAACGTGCTCAAGTTGATGAGATTTTTGGGTGTGATCCTGAGTCTATTTTTGTACATGAGAATGTGAGATTGGGTGATTTTTGGGAAGAAATTTTGGGTATTCCATCGGGTGAACATTTCAATATTAAGAATTGTCGTGCTACTGCAATTAGGAATCCAGTGATTAGGTACATTCATAAATTTGTTGGTGGTTCTGTCTGTGGGAGGTATGAGTCTAGTAATGTGATTACGCCGGAATTGTCTATGTTGTATGCTTTGATGAATGGAATTCAATTTTCTTTGGGGGCAATGTTGATGGATGCATGGAGTCGGGGTGCTAGTACAAAAACTCGTACTTTTAGTTGTGGAATGATTACTCCCATTTTTGAGAAAATTGGTGTGGAGTTAGCGGGTAATTTTGCTCCTGTTGTGTATCTTGACACTCATTCTTTGCTTGCTGGGAGGTTTCTTGTGCCTGATCCTCGTGGTAGTAGTTATTACTATAAGTTTTGGGAGAGGGTGTTAGAACTCCCTTATGATGGGTTGACTACTGTCGAAGATTTGGGAGATCATTCTAACTAGTTACTTGATTCTGACGATCACCAATCTTTTGTTGGAATTCTTTCGCCTGATGGATTTTTCAGTTCTTTGGCCGAACTGAGAGCGCAAGGTGAGTTGCAGGATGCCGGTCCAAGCACCCGAGCTCCCCCACAGCTCAGACAGTCTTCGGCCATAGAATGGCAGCAGCAGATGATGACGATGCTCACTAGGACTACTGATACAGTTGATTCTTTGTCTTCTTCTTTGCAGGGTTTGGATATGAGGTTGAATTCTTTACATGATGATTTTGCTACTTTTCGGGAGGGTTACATGGTGGATTAAGCCACCATTGCATCGAGGTTCGATGGTATTGACCAAAATATGGAGATCCTGCAGGGGGATGTTCGTGAGCTCCATCGCTGAGTGACAGTTCCGTATTCTCGCCGTCCTCGTCAACCACCAACAGATTAGGGAGAGTGAGAGCGCACCGTTTACCTTTTTACAAACTTAGTCTAACTTGACTAAGTTTGGGGGGATTGGTCGGTATCCGGTGCTCTACTCTGGTTCACTCTTCTCACTCTATCTTTATTTCTATCTTAGTTTAGTTTTGTTGAATTGAATTTGAATGATTTGGTTGTATAACAATATTGATTTACCTTCACTTTGGATTTTACTTTGGAGATTTGGTTATGGATGATGATGTTTCGATGTTTGGATTTTTATTGAATGGTTGTGATAAATCATTTTGCGAGCTAGCATGAGTTGAATTCTTTCTATTTGGTTTTGGTATGTGGATATGCATAATGGTTTGGTATGAATGGTTGTGCTAGTGGATGAATGTTATTATTTTTCTTGAGATGTTGGTTTGAGGAAAGATTGGTGGATATGAGAGCTTATTTGGTTTTATTATGCTCAAATTGTTTGGTGATGTTTTATTGATGTGTAGTAGGTGCAAATAAGGAATGGAGAGCAGTTTGATCATGTCTACCGATGGGTAACACTTTCTATCGTTTATCCTACCATTTAGTTTCAATTTAATTGTTCATGGCATGTAGATTGTTAATTAGGTTGTTGAGTGCTTGTCATGTGTGTATGATGAACCCGAACAAGAATTGGAGATTAGAATCATGACTTACTTTGTAAGGTTTAAAATTTGCTTTGACCAATGATTGGGCATAATCTAGTTGTTAAGGCATGCTCGAATTGAACTTTTGAATTGCCGAGTTTTGTGTGAGGTTAATGCATAGGACTTGACAAAAGCCGAGAGTTTTTTAGCCTTGATATTGTCAGATTTTGATCGGTTGTGAGTGGCAAGTTTGAGAGCACAAAATCTAGAACTTGAATATATTCTCTATCTATTGGGCATGAGTATGGTAACTAAAAAATGATCTTAGGTCATCGATTCTTAGTCCTTCCTTTCACTTCGGGAGTATAAGGTGGTTGATATCATAATTTTGCCTTTCATACCCTTGATTCCCGTGATTGAGCTTAATGGTGATATTTCTTTCGAAATTATTAGGACAAATTTTGGGGGAATGAGTGTATGAGGTTGAATACGGAGATGAGAGTTGGGTTGGGAATTGTTTGAGTTGTGATTGTTGAGGCAATAAAGTATTGATTGAAGGATTGATATGAATCTTAGAAAAATGGGTACCAACAAAAATTTGGGTATTTAAAAAGGAAAAAAAAAGAGAAAGAAAAGAGAAAAAGAAAAAGAAAAAGAAAAAGAAAAAGAAAAGCATCATGAATGAAACTATGATGGTGCTAGAAAAAAAAATGAGAAAAAGAAAGAAAAGAAAATATATATATACATGAGAGTTGTGATTGAAAAAGCCTCAAGGTTAGAAGGGGATTGAAGTGAATAAGTTTGGGGGTTTTGGGATTTGGAAGAAGTTCGTCACTTTAGCCCAAAACCACTTACCTTCTAGTAAGCCACGTTATAACCGAAAACAAAGACCTTTTTGATTTTAGGAGCCAACTCATTGTAGTATAGTGGTGAGAATTGTTTCAAGCCTATTGGGAAAATATTCCTGAACTACCCTTAGGAGTACGATGTAAAAGGTTTTGTTGGATCAAACCTTAGTAGATGGTCGATCATTGCTGAACCTTAGCATAGCTTAGCAACTTATGTAATGTCCTGTATAGGGTAAACATCGAGTTGTAATAGAATAAGAATCTCAGGAGACATCAGAAACTCAAAAAAGAAGAAGAAAACTAGTGATAGCAGAATGCTGAGGAGTCAGCATCTGATAACACGTCACAGACTGCCAAAGGTGTTAGCGATCCAAAGCCGGAGAAGCAGAAGAGCATTTGCTGCGCATCAAGTCTAGTAGTATGCTGAAAGATATCCAACATCCCGTTCCAGTAAAGGCACAGCAAAGCAAATCTCAAACTGCTACACCGCTATTCTGACCAACACGCGAAGATTAGACCTGTCAGAAGTAGGACGAAAAAGCCTGTACGGAGACAGAAAAGTTGGTAAGAAGCTATCTGCATTTAAGTAGAAAGATCCATTGTGTCCAAACGGATCTGCCGACTCAAACTTCGAGAAAACAACTATAAAAGGCAAGTCAAAGGAAGATGCAGGAGCTGCTCACTCTCTAACGCAAACACACGTACGAAAGTTTCCAAAAAGAGACAAAATGCCCTAAGAGCAGTTGAGTTGAAAGGCATACTATAGAGTTATCAAAAAGCCTTCAACACCTTGAGTGTCTCACTACATGTGACACTCATCTGAGAGATTCTTGAAGTGAAGCAAGAATCTTCAATCATTGGGATCACTTTCGTTATAGAAAGTATCCAGCAGTCAATTTCTCGAAAGGGAATTGATTAGAACAGGCACTGAAGCCGAGAACGAAGGATAGTTCGGAAGGAACTTTAAACACTTCCACATGTGGTGAAAGCGAGTTTTATGAAGGTGCGCCCTTGACTCAGCCGGAGCCACACCTGAAAGGTTCGGAGTATCGGAAGATAGCCGTGGAGCAGACATACCAAATGTCGGCTGCTTGCTTTACAGGAAAGGCAACTCTTTGTACACCGTATACTTTCTTATTGAAACTCTTAGCGATTCGGCTAAGGAGTGGACGTAGATCATTTGATCGAACCACTATAAACCTTGTGTTCTCTTGTTGATTACTATTCTATTACTTTTGAGCTACGACGATTTAACCTAGCAACGGAGTTGATAGAGTATAACTGCAAAAAGTAACTTAAGCAAACTTGAACCAAAAACCCTAAGTTAATAATAACCTACTTACAAGTAAACGCTAATTTTTATTCCGTTGCATTTTCGTGTGTATATCTTATTGTTACCACGACGACTCTGATCTCAGGGACCAACAAGTGGTATCAGAGCAGTGTAGGGTTTGAGTCTACGATGGACAACATGAGTTGCCATTATTAATTTCTTGCCAAGGATCGTTCTTAGGGTACCAAGAATAAATTTCAATTAAACAAATCATGCGATCCTATGCATGCTCCTACAATACTAATTGCAAAGGATGGATTTAGAGAATACTTGATTTCACCGTTTGATCTACAGATCTAGATCGGAGCCAATAACGATGAAATAGATCTGGATCTGAATCTGAACACCGGCGATGAACAGTTGTTCCTACAGATCTGATCTTCTGATCTGTTCCCTTGCTCCTTGGAAATCTGGTGAGGATTATCTACCAAGTTATATCCGAGATCTGGAGGAATCGATCAATTCCTCCCACAGATAGCCGCCGCCGTTCTCTCCTCTTTTACTGATTATACTGAAAAGTCTAACTTGATCTGATGGAGAGAAGGCCTATATATAGTGTTAGGGTTTTGAGAAACCCTAACCCTAATGGGCTATGAGCAGTTAATGGGCCAGACCGGGGATCAGATGCAAATAATAAAGTGGGCCCTGTTTATTAATTAATCCTTCCTTGTTCAACCCAAAACATAATTAATTAATAAAACATTATTTTAACCTTCACCACGGTAACAATGCTGACTCGCCCCTTTATTACCATGTTATTAGGAACGGGTTGCACCAAACTAACATGATCCACATATTTAAGGTTTTAGACATTCATTAATTAATTTGGCTTATGACAATCAGCCACAATTAATTAATCTCTTATTTCCTGAGTAATGCCACTCACTCCTTTTCACTTATGTCTGAATTAAATAATTCAACCTGCAGGGTTTAGCATAATGAACCTTGTGAGCTCCTCAGGGAATGTCACCATCCTGAAACGGATATGCTTACCTAAACGTCCAGACTAAGCAGGCCACACACAAATTTCCAACACCCAAAATACGGGTATAAGAGTACATGTAAGACTCGCCACCATGGTAAATCAAAGTGTGGTCAATCTGTGTGTGCCCCTTATCCTTCAGTTAGGTTTAAGATCATAGGAAGTATGTTAGGGATCTGGCTCATTCATATGTCAATGAGAATGACACATCCCACTGTTGATCCCATCAATACATAACTATGTACCGACACATCAAGTAGCTAGGATAAGCCCACTTATGAACCGATGTACCGCAGCTTAGACCAACAGCCTATCCAGGGACCGTCTCAGCTGTGATACTGTTTATATCTCGCTAGGTCAAACGATTCATATGATCCTCTGTGATCTCCTACACACCATATGATCATCCCTACAGGTGAGATAATAGGATATTATGGTTCGTTGTATGTTTGTTTAATCAGATAGCGAGCATTGTTGCAGCAACATATATGAAGACCAGTGTACAAAGCACTTAATCATATATGCTTTCAGTATATAATCCCAACAATCTCCCACTTATACTTAAAGCATATTACCATTGCTTTACCAAAGTATTAAGTGTGTCTATACTGTCAATCACTCCCACTGCATTCACGTCACCTCTTGTCACGATTTCTCGTATGATGTGATTCCACACATCCTATGTGTTTCACCACCTTGTGAGTCTTGGGTTCCTTTGAGTTTGTCATTGCACCAACATAATCACAATTCCTTGTGATTTAATTAGGCAACCTCAGAACACACACCTCTAGAGGATGGCATCGGAGCTATACTGCTTCTTGCGAAGCTAATGAAGCTGACAAAACCACAACCTTCATACCGGAATCCGCAACACACTTCTGTGTTAGATTCCTATAACTCCTCCTCCAAGGCCAACACATAGTTAGAGGTCGATTTCCTTTCCTTATGATCCTCCTGGATATCCGATGCCATTCAACTCACAAGGCTCATTCACTAACCAATGTGCCTATCCAGAGTCGAACTCATATCTGTTTAACATGCTTATAATATTACAGATATCTAACTTCGTTCATTTACAATATAGAAAGACAACAATCTTTCTAGCTATGAACGACACACCACAGAATTAATTTAAGCGACTTGAGATACCTGAACATCATTTTTCTTGTGACCACACAACACTTTAATTCAAAAGATGTTCCAAGATCTCATAAGTCCTACTTCTGAAACTGTTCGGATAACCATCCTTTAAGCCTGGCAATATCTCCACACCATTTCCGAATGTGAAAATACCATCTGCATAATGTGCAAGGAAAACCACGCTTCCGCTGACACATAACTGGTACATGAAACTCTCATTCTCGATAGACAATATCGAAATGTTTGTTTCATGACTTTGAAGCTCCCTTAAGTTCATACTTGAACTACCTTGGCTTCCAGACATGATGCTTTGCACATAACTTATATGGTTGTTGCATAGAGATGTAGTCACCTTTTATCAAGGTTCCCGTTTATAAAATACGGATGACGTCATCTATCTTCCAGATATTTAGATTCATATGTGCTGTTATGGTTAAAAGAATTCGAATGGACTTAATAGTTGCAACCAGTGAGAAAGTCTTGTTGTGAAACATACCTTACTCACTAACCTAGACTTTTGAAAATATACTAGGTTACCATTCGAGTATTTCTTTCCTTGTATATCAATCAGTTGCTTATAGCTGGTAAGCTTATTTGGCAATTACTGATCCTGATACACAACCATAACCTTTACTGATTCATTTCTGAATCCATGACATGACGTCATTAAACAACATCTTTTGTCTTAACAGCTTCGTTGCGCTTTAAGGGATAAGTACGATGTTGTTCGTTAAGCTGGGAACAAGTCCAGAGACTGTTTCCACGAACTAGTATCACTAAGCCTGTTAAGGCAACCTCCCACTGCAACGATGCTCCTTTATGTTGTCAGTTAATGATGCATTAATTTGTGGTTTACCACCTTACACAGGTGACCGTGCAATTGGTACCATACCTTCTAAGGTATGCACAATATGCTACGGGGTATTTCCTGATGGATTTGAATTGTCTTCTCTAAAACGTTAGAGAACAATCTCATATTTGGATTCAAGGTTTTATCCTATACAACTTGCTTGTATGTAGGATACACAAAGCAACCATCTTTTTCGTTTACATGGAATAGCCCACAAAACAGTACTAGCTTAAACCTTTCTTCCAACCAATCAGTTTCCTATACAGCTTAACAGCCAAATTACCCATCATTGCCCTTTTGACAGAGTCAAGGTCTGCTAGGGTAATTGGAACTGATTTAGAAGACATTAGATTAAGCAAACATACAACTGTTTTTGGCACTCTTCCCAAAATGAAAATTTGGCAAAGCTGGCATAACTTATAAACTTTTAAAGAATCTTATTTCGTTTTACCTACACTATCCCAATCGAGGGATAATAGGTGTAGTTAACTGGGATGCAATCCCTTTGCTCTGCCAGATACTGTAAAACCCATCACTTAAGATACACCATTATGAATAAACCATAATGTTTTTACGGTCGTGTTTAACTTATTATGTACCTTAGTCTTGAACGCTCTTGATTAAAGCAAGAGACTAAGACTTGTAGTGAATTAGATAAACATATCCAAATCTTTAATGATTACAATATCAATGTCTGTTAAGGCAACTGCGGAAGTAGACTCAAACCAGCAAACCAGAGCAAACACGAAATAACCTATAGAGATACAAATGCCTATTAAAAGGCCTGGTTACCATCTTAAACCTCTAAGTAGTTGTCATAAGTACCATTCTTAGGAATACCTGGATTGGATCCATAATTCCATGAATTGCTTAAAACTACTTAGACTGATGTAACCTATCTCTATAGTTATTCTTTAAATTATACCTTAGAACACTGACAGTTTATATAATCAAGTAATGAAGAGACAACCATCCATAATGGAAAACACTGTTATTCATTATGATAGAAAAACTCTATCTGAATAACTAATAATCCATGACAATAGATGAAAATTGTTTATCAAAACAAAAACAATATCTCTTCAAAAACTTGAATTAAAACAGAGTTTTTAACATAAACTCAAAGTAAAATCTCCATCAGCTGAAGTAGCAACTTCCAGCATCAATCTTGGAGATGGTAATCCCGCCATCTTCAAGCCCTAAGCTTGATTCTCTGCAAAGTGTAACAAACACGATTAGTGACCTCAGTTACCACTACCCACTAAGGAGCAGAAAACTGATACTAAACATGTTTCAACAAGCAATGCAAAAGATGACGTACCTTGTCCCTTAGTTACCAAACTTGGACAATTTACTTTCCAGTGTCCCTTCTTGCCACACTTGAAACATTTGTCCTTCTTGTTATCTTTCTTTCCTTTGTTCTCTCCTTTACAATTCTTCTTCTTCATGTCATTACGATACGATTTAGAAGAACTTTTAACAAGAGATCTGGAATGAACTGATAATGCAAGACTACTCCCACTGCTTCCTTCATTCCTCTTTTCTTTGACATCACTCTTTTGACTCGGAAGCAAATCGGAGTGACTCACAGAAAAGACTGAAGAAGCTTTTGTTGATACAAGATCCTTGAGTAGACTGTGAACAGTATACTCACTCTTGTTTTTCTCAACAGAAATTCTGAAGTCATCAAATGACTTTGGTAACGTGTTGAGTATCAACTCAATTTTGACATCATTGTCAATTTGACCACCCATTAATGTGTACTCATCTATGAGTTGGATGAGTGATTCCACATGTTTACGTACCGAACAATTCTGACCCATTTTCTGTCTTACAATACGCTTGATAAGACTGGATCTAGCATGTCCATCGAGTCCGCCATATGCCACGTCAAGACGTCGCATAATATCACACGCAAACTATACATCACTATAACGAGGACGCAGTGCATCTGGCATACCAGCCAAGATATACTGTCTGGCCATGCCATTCGACCACATCCACGTGTGATACTGTGCACGCTCCTCATCGGAAGATGTATCAGTCGGCGAACTCGAACAGGGAGTTTGCAGAAAAACAAATGTCCAAATGAATCCAAGAGCTTGACAATGTCACTTTTCCATCCAGGAAAATTCGGACCAGTCAAGGAATTGTGTACGATTGAATTAATGAGCGATGTAATAATAGACATATCTGAAAACAAATAAGCGAATTAAAGTAAGCACATACTACGAACAATTGAAACAAATATGCATAGAACCTTTAGATAAAACAATGCAATTTGCTTCCTCCAATTGCCCAAGCTAATTCATCGCAAGCTACCCGAGTAGACCATTTACGATGAACGCTCAACCAGACCAAAATAGTTCCTTTAATTTCTTAACATGCCAGGTATCGTAAGCAAAAGAAATTAATATTGGAGATCTCAAGACCATGTTCACCTATCCGGAGCAGGGACATCTCAAAAGAGTTATACTCCAGGCAACATCTAAGCCAAAGTAACCACAAGCCTAACTCCGGATATTAAAAGGCGATTCGACATACGTACTAGACCCATGCGTCCTGCCTTTAACATCCTTTGTTATCCCACTTAGATTAATCTTAGAGACCAGTGAAAGTTGTCTCAATGCAAGCTACCCGAGTAGACCGTTTGCTTAGAGGCTCCCAATTCTCATCTTAAAATAAGTGTTTTATTTGGAAACCTCATCGCATTGGAACTGGTAAGGGACCCCTAACGTAAGCTACCCGAGTAGACCGTTTACGCTTCGAGATGCCCTACCTCCAATGAGAAGTCGTATTTGTGGAGGTCTAATGATCTTGGTTAGTAAAGAACCAAAATCCAGCTTAGTATTTTTAATTCTAAAGGTTTCATGCGCACACTTTATTTTATGTTGCCATAAATTATGTCATATCTAAAATTCCATCATAAATTAATATGATCCCGGAATTTATGGACATAATTTAAAACATAAAATAAATCTCATAAGACATGCTCAAAAATTAAATTGCAACATGCTTATAACAGTAAATAATTAAAGCAAGTAATCATGCTTCCTATTATTTTACTAGTGCGCAAATAATAAATCACATCAATACGAGAATAAATAAATAAACAAATAAATTCTCGTGGCCCCTCAGATGCGATTACAACTGAAATAAATTAAATCTAACTATTACAAAATTTAATTGCAATACAGATCTTCAAACTGGGCCTCCGTTGGACTTGAAATCTGATTTGAATTGGGAAAACAACATTTGGGCTTCAAATTAGGGTTTCTGGCCCAAATAGCAGCCAAACCCTAATTTTTCAGACTTGCGGGCCGCCTCCGGGCCCGAGCCACGGCCCGGACAGCAATCCCTAGGGTTTGAACACACCCTAGCCGCCACCCCAGCAGCCCTAGCCGCCGCCGCCCATTTCAGGCCACCGCCCTTGACACAGCCGCCGCCAGACCACCACGCCGGCTGCCGGCTGCAGCCCAGCCACGTTTCGATGCCTTCGCAGACCGCCGGCGAGTCATTGGAGCAGTCGCGAAAATGCAGCAGAGCCGCGCAAGTTCACCATCGCCGCGCGCAGTCACGCGCAGCGCCTGCTGCTCCGCCTCCCCATCGCGCCCCTAGTTCAGCCACCGTCGCCGGTTGTGGCACCTAACCGCGACTTCGCCAGAGCTGCTGAAGAAGTCTGCGCGAACCAGGAAATAGCGGCAGCCCGCAAGTGTCGCGCGCGGCCTGCCTTCTCTCGCCCACCACCACCGCCGCACGAAGGAAAAAGAAGACGGCACATAGGCCGTTTACGCGCGCGCGCAACAGGCAAGCCCGTGTGCCGCCGCCGGCCACCTGCACCTCCTCCCTGCCCTGCTGCCAGCCAGACCTGCAACCACCGGAGCGCGCGAGTAGCAGCCAAACAAAGCAGGGTGCGGCCCAGCCACACAGGGAACTAGGGTTCCCCTGCGCCGCCGCCACCCTCCGCCGCCATGGTCGCCGCTGCCGGCGGCCCAGCCGCCGGCGAGATCTGCTGCTGGGCGAGGTGCTGAACCTGAACTGGTGTTCTTCGTTCTTTACTTCTCCGGATCTCAGATTTTTACAGATTTAAAAAAAATAGAAAATACAAAAATAGATTTAGATCTATTACATGATTTTCCCTATTAAATCTAACCACGGATTTTCTCGTGGTAAAAACAGATCCAAAAACAAGAAGGCCACGAGAACAAAAACATCCACGACAATTTAAATCCATCAATGAACATACATATTTATTTAATTTCAATTTATCCAAGATAGAGCCTATGAACATAAACCTGGCTCTGATACCAATTGTAGGGTTTGAGTCTACAATGGACAACACGAGTTGCCATATTAATTTCTTGTCAAGGATCGTTCTTAGGGTACCAGGAATAAATTTTAATTAAACAAATCATGCGATCCTATGCATGCTCCTACAATACTAATTGCAAAGGAAGGATTTAGAGAATACCTGATTTCACCGTTTGATCTACAGATCTAGATCGGAGCCAATAACGATGAAATAGATCTGGATCTGAATCTGAACACCGGCAATGAACAGTTGTTCCTACAGATCTAATCTTCTGATCTGTTCCCTTGCTCCTTGGAAATCTGGTGAGGATTATCTACCAAGTTGAATCCGAGATCTGGAGGAATCGATCAATTCCTCCCACAGATAGCCGCCGCCGTTCTCTCCCCTTTTACTGATTATACTGAAAAGTCTAACTTGATCTGATGGAGAGAAGGCCTATATATAGTGTTAGTGTTTTGAGAAACCCTAACCCTAATGGGATGTGAGCAGTTAATGGGCCAGACCAGGGATCAGATGCAAATAATAAAGTGGGCCCTCTTTATTAATTAATCATTCCTTGTTCAACCCAGAACATAATGAATTAATAAAACATTGTTTTAACCTTCACCACGGTAACAATGCTTACTCGCCCCTTTATTACCATGTTATTAGGAACGGGTTGCACCAAACTAACATGATCCACATATTTAAGGTTTTAGACATTCATTAATTAATTTGGCTTATGACAATCAGCCACAATTAATTAATCTTTTATTTCCTGAGTAATGCCACTCACTCCTTTTCACTTATGCCTGAATTAAATAATTCAACCTGCAAGGTTTAGCATAATGAACCTTGTGAGCTCCTCAGGGAATGTCACCATCCTGACACGGATATGCTTACCTAAACGTCCAGACTAAGCAGGCCACACACAAATTGCCTACACCCAAAATACGGGTATAAGAGTACATGTAAGACTCGCCACCATGGTAAATCAAAGTGTGGTCAATCTGTGTGTGCCCCTTATCCTTCAGTTAGGTTTAAGATCATAGGAAGTACGTTAGGGATCTGGATCATTCATATGTCAATGAGAATGACACATCCCACTGTTGATCCCATCAATACATAACTATGTACCGACACATCAAGTAGCTAGGATAAGCCCACTTATGAACCGATGTGCCGCAGCTTAGACCGACAGCCTATCCAGGGACCGTCTCAGCTGTGATACTGTTTATATCTCGCTAGGTCAAACAATTCATATGATCCTCTGTGATCTCCTACACACCATATGATCATCCCTATAGGCGAGATAATAGGATATTATGGTTCGTTGTATGTTTGTTTAATCAGATAGCGAGCATTGTTGCAGCAACATATATGAAGACCAGTGTACAAAACACTTAATCATATATGCTTTCAGTATATAATCCCAACAAGCAGGAGGTTGAAAAACCGACTGCTTCTGAGTCTCTTAGGACCTAGATCCTAGTTTTTCCTTGCGTTTCTTGTATTTGTGTCTTACATAGCTCTGGTAAAGGCGAAAAGAATCAAAATGACGAATCACGCTCTTCCAAAGTACAACAAGGATAGCTTTGAAACATGGAAAAAGAAGGCCATGATCCAGTTGTAGAGCATTCATCCGGAGATGAGGGACATTCTCACGATTGGTCCTATAGAGATCATGAAGGTTAACACTGCACCCCCTGGACCCGCTGGTGGTCAAGCCAGACCTGAGATGGTGAAGAAACCCTACGAGGAATGGACTCTTGAAGACAAGAAGAGAGTCCAGCTGGAGTTTATCGCCATGAAACTAATCATGGATTGTCTACCTCCTCTGATGTCTGACAAAGCTCTAGACTACAACACAGCAAAAGAAATGTTGGAGTACGTCTGTGAAGTTTCTCAGGAGACAGAACAAATGAAGCGAAACAAGCTACAAGTCGCTGTAGACAAGTACGAATCCTTCGCCATGGTTTCTGGTGAAACCATTCAGCAGATGGAAGAAAGATTCAACACTATCATAGGAGAACTCAAAAATGTCGGCAAAAAATATGACAAAGGGGAAATGTACAACAAAATAATATCCAAGCTTTATCCCAGAAGTGATTGGTTTGTCAAGATGACAAGCTTAAGTGAAAAGGATTTGAGCAACATGTCTACCGCTGAAGTGTTCTCTCAATTAAAGGCACATGAATTCATCATTCAGCAGTCAAAGAAGAATGAAGCTGCTATAGCACATCCAAATGCAACGAGTGCTAGAACTCAAGAAGACGTAGCATACTTCGTCAAAAAGGACGCAAACAAATGAAAATCTCCGAGGAAACCATTTTATAATCAGGAGAGATCAACACCAACAACGCCAACAAAGGAAACTCCATCAACTTCTAATTCAAGCGGTGAAAATCAAAAGATAGACAAGTTGGAGGAACAGATGAAGAAGATACAAAAAATGATTTTGCAAGCAAAGGCCGAAAAGGATGCAAAAGCACCCTCTATACAGCATCCTACTGAGAAAAAGATAAGGACATGCTTTAAATGCAAATCTCCTGATCACTTGAAGCATGATTGTCCAAAAGTAAGTCCTGAAGAAAGAGAACGGTTGCGGCAAAGATTCAAAAGGCGAGCAGTTCGAGCTGTGACCAAGGCGTTGCTGACACGGACAGAAGTTCCAGATATTCCTGACAATGAAGAGGAATGTTATCCCACTGATGAGGAAGAAGAAGCCTTAATGGTCTTCATGGCAAGAATTTTTGAGGATGGTGAGCCATCCGCTAATGCTGAGCAACCTTCAGAATCGGCCCTAGCAGTCGACAATCAAGAGGTAACATCTATAGCTAACACTTCATGATCAGCACACACAATTGAATCGGAGGATTCCTTCTTGGATTCTGAGGAAGATTATCTTACCAAGCTTTCTTTAGAACTTTTAAAGGTATACACCTTGAAAAATGCTATCGTAGAAGATAATTCTTCACTCAAACAAAAAGTCGCAAGCCTGACCGACGAAGTCGAAAGATTAAGGTCCAATAGCAAAGAGTTATCGAGACTTAAAACTGAATTTTCTGAACTCTGAAAATTTCAAAAATCTTGAAAAAGAGAATCTGATTTTGAAAAACAAAGCCAATGAGAAGTGTGTTTGCGCATATATGACTAGTCAGGATATCTTGAATAACCTGATAAGCAAACAGAGACGTCACGGTGATCGATCTGGAATTGGGCATAGTTGTCATGACGAAGATGAAACTTCGAGGCTAAAGAGAAATATCACTTTTGTTTCTGCCGGAAAAATATTTGGTGAAAGTAAAGAGAAGGATACAATAGTTGCTGAATCATCAAACGCTAAGCAGATCGCTCAGCAGAATATCAAGCAGTCTACTGAACCCAAGCAGAGTGTCAAGCACTATGCTAGACCTCAGCAAAAGGTCAAACAGAATGTAAGATTTCAGCAGAGCATCACAAGAGATGTTGAATCTCAGCAAAGCTCTCAATTTAGATCTGCTAAGCAGAACTTTTTAGCAAACTCAAGGACAAAGGCTGAGCATCAGGTTACAAATGCCAGGAAACCAAATCCTGTCCTTTCTCCGGGAAGACACATTGAGCATCATTCAATGAAACCCTAATACTATCATTACACACCACATAGGAGAAACACCTACGTGAAACCCGAGTCCAGATACATATATCATCAAAGGACGATGAAGGGAAAAGAGCACAACGCACAACCACGTACACATGCACATCAAAAGGTTGAGAAGGTTAACGAAATGAATCTCAAGGAGAAAACCTTGAAGATTATCAAA
Organism: Plectranthus barbatus; assembly: GCA_026898455.1. NCBI lineage: Eukaryota > Viridiplantae > Streptophyta > Magnoliopsida > Lamiales > Lamiaceae > Plectranthus > Plectranthus barbatus. The sequence continues at coordinate 147,824 of JAPKLW010001568.1, forward strand.
ATGTGGGTTCCAAAAGGAACAATGACCCAAGCTAATACTTCAGGACCCGACTCGAAACGGGGACCTAAATCAACCTAATTGTTCTTGCAGGATCATGATTCAAGTGCGAAGACATCAGGCATTTCAAATGAGTGGATCTTAGACAGTGGTTGTTCTGCGCACATGACGGGAGACGAAGATCTATTCTCAGATATTCAGAAATCTTATGGTCCATCTGTCGTGTTCGGAGATAATAGCAAGGGGAGAGTACTTGGCAGAGGATGCATAGAGCGCAATGGACTAAGGATTGTCAACGTGGCTCTTGTATCAAACCTCAAGCATAATTTACTCAGCATAGGTCAACTATGCGAAAACGGGTACACAGTATCTTTTATTCATTCAGGTTGTTCTATAGCTGACAATGCTACAGGAGAAGTAAAACTTCGAGGAATCCGGAAGGGAGGTCTTTATGTGGTCGATTGGCAAAGTGGTCAACAACATTCATGCTTTCTAGCACTAAGCAAAGAAGAAACCACATGGCTATGGCACAAAAGGTTAAATCATCTTAATTTTAAAACCATTAACCATATAGCCAGAAATGAGCTTGTCGCAGGTCTACCTGATGACATCACATTTCGAAAGGAAGGAATATGTAAAGCCTGTCAACAAGGAAAGCAGACCAAAGCCTCATTCCACTCCAATCCAGAGAAAAATACCTCAAGCAGGATTCTTGAATTATTGCACATGATCCTATTTGGACCAGTCACTCCTCCCTCTATAAGTAAAAGAATATATACTCTTGTGGTAATTGATGACTATTCTAGGTACACATGGATTCGTTTGCTTAAAGCCAAAGATGAGGTTAAGATCATCCTACCCGAGCTAATTCTTAAGGAGCAAAATAGTAAAGAGGTTACTGTGAAGAGGATTCGATCTGACAATGGAACCGAATTTTGCAATGGAATCCTAATGGATTTCTGCGCAGAAGCTGGTATAAATCATGAGAGGTCCACTGCTAGGACCCCGTAGCAGAATGGTCTAGCAGAAAGGAGGAATCAAACATTGAAAGAAGCAATGTGATCTATGCTAGCCGATGCTGACTTACCTGCTAAATATTGGGGAGAAGCGGTCATGACAGCCTGTTATACGCAGAACAGAAGTTCCATTAACGGACGATTCAATAAGACTCCCTACGAAGTATACAACGGTTGTAAGCCTAATTTAGATTATCTACGTGCTTTTGGTGCAACATGTTATATTCATAATAATGGAAAGTCGAAACTTAACACTTTTTCACCTAAGTCAGATGAGGGTGTACTTCTTGGATATGGTCACCCCACTCACAAAGGTTATAGAGTGTTAAATAAGACTATTGGAATTGTGGAAATAACATGCAATGTTATTTTTGATGAATCTACTTTAATGCGCAGAGCTGTAAAAGAGACGAAGGAAATCAATCATGAGACTGATGATGTCAATGGTCAATCAATTCTGAATTCCTTCGAGAACTTACGGATTGACCCGACTAAGTCTATGAATGATTGTGATCCAATCCTGACGCGCTCAGCCGGTGATCAAACCGCTAACCAGGCCAATGATGCCAATGATCATGGTGAGGCCAATCCTCAAAAGGATATCCTTAATCTGCTAGATGATTCAGATGAGGAGACTTCAAATTCTCCTACCGTTGCTGAAGGAAGATGCTGCTGAAGACCTTGGCACAGGAGGTGCTGAGTTACTAGCTGCTGAGATACTTGCTGAAGAAGAAGGTCCAGATCATGATGTTCCTATAGCAGAAGCTCCAGTTGCTGAAGGAATTTCTGCCACGGAAGAACAAGTCACCAACACTCCAGATGCTGAGGATCAAGTGAATGATGTAAAGCATACTGATAATCGAGACGGAGAAGGAAATACTGAAGAACCAATCAGACTAGCATGACTGCGTGCTCATTCTCTAGAAGATGTTCTTGGAGATATTAATGATCTTGTTCTTACAAGAAAAGGGTCCGCAATATTTTCTTGCTACCTATCAAGTGAGGAACCAACTAAAGTTGAGGATGCTTTACGCGACCCAAACTGGGTAAACGCTATGCAAGAGGAGCTTGCTGAATTCTCTCGCAATCATGTATGGGATCTGGTAGATAGACCAGAACATCAGAATGTTATCGGCACCAAATGGGTATTCAAGAACAAGAAGAACGAATCAGGCGTGGTGGTAAGGAATAAAGCACGTCTTGTAGCCAAAGGATACAAACAGCGTGAAGGGATTGACTATGATGAGAGGTTTGCTCCAGTAGCCAGATTGGAAGCAATAAGGTTATTCCTTGCTTATGCTGCACATCATGAATTCTCGGTCATGCAAATGGATGTCAAAAGTGCATTCCTCAATGGCGAGCTCAAAGAAGAAGTCTATGTTGAGCAACCCCCAGGATTTGAGAATGGAAACCAAGTCTATAAGCTTAGAAAAGCTTTGTATGGATTGAAGCAAGCACCACGGGCATGGTATGGAACTTTATCCAAGTTTCTGCTCGACAATGGTTTCAAAAAGGGAAGGATTGATCAAACACTCTTTCGTATTAGAGACAAAGCAAGCATCCTACTTGTGTAAATCTACGTTGATGATATCATTTTTGGCTCAAAGAATCAAGATCTCTGTGACAAATTTTCCAAGCTAATCATGAGCAACTTTTAAATGAGTATGATGGGAAAGATGTCCTATTTTCTTGGACTTCAAGTTCAACAATCAGATGAACGAATTTTCATTCACCAAAGAAAATACACGCGAGATCTGATTGCTAAGTATTGTCCAGAGAAAACAAAGAGGTTAAGGATTCCCATCAGCAATGCGTGCATAGCAGATCTCGAGAAAGAAGGAGAAGCAGTGAATCCTACCTAATATCGAGGGATCATCGGATATCTGCTATATCTTACAGCCAGCAGACCCGATATATCATATGTTGTGGGACTATGTGCTAGATATCAATCTCAACCGAACAAAATGCACCTAGATACAGCAAGGCGAATTATTAGATATTTGAAGTGCACAGAAGGCTTAGGAATTTGGTATCCTAGAGCCGACAGTCTAACTCTGAGTGGTTATTCTGATTCTGATTTTGGAGGATGCAAGATTGATAGAAAAAGCACCAGCGGAACATGTCAATTCCTTGGACATAAATTGATCAGCTAGTTCAGCAAAAAGCAGCACTCGGTAGCAACATCAACCACCGAAGCAGAGTATGTCGCGGCTCCTAGTTGCTGTCAGCAAATTCTGTGGATTCGACAACAACTTCAGGATTATGACATTTCTCCTGAATGTGTACCAATCTTCTGTGATAACAACAGTGCTATGTGCATCACAAAGAATCCAGTACATCACTCCAGAACCAAACATATTGATATCCGACATCACTTTATTTGTGATCATCAAGAAAAGAAGGACATTGATATTCAGCGTATATGCACGGAGGATCAAATAGCAGACATCTTCACTAAACCTCTAGCAGAAACAAGATTCAAAGAATTCTGTATTAAATTGGGCATGATGGAGTTAGACGTTGCTGTCGATGAATGAGATGCTATTCTCATTCTTTCTGGTTTTTGTGGATTTCTCTTTATTATCTTCAGTATGATATGGAGGTCTCTGCTAAATGAAGTCTGCTAAGATAATGGCAAATATCGAAAACACCCCTCTAAACAGTCAGCGGATAGATTGTATCTGCTAAGCGGATCATGAAAAATGAAGATCAAATCTATCTTTTGTCATGAAGATATGCCAAAGATCGTTGTGTTGTACAAGTATTCATCACTGAAAATAGACATGCATTGCAAAAAGAGGAACTTCTTTACATCTTCAAAAGGAGGGACATCACAACATCAGTCAAAAGGAAAACACAGATCTACTACAGGATTCATTATGTTTTCAGAAAGGCGACACTGGATTATAAGGATAGAAATTAGCTCCTTGAAGGTTGGATGGACCGTCAGCAATCTCCGGAAAATACTTCTCCATCAACCAGCTAAGTTGCATTCCATTCCGCAGTGGCACGAACGGATGAAGCTTGATGCTTTCCCAGACATTCTTGAAAAAGAATCCGGCCCAGTCCACAGAGGCAGCATCATCCATAGCCATCATCACCTGCCAAACAGTCCTTGAGAGACAGAGGTCATAAGGCTCCTCTCCAAGCAGAATACCATGGGCAATGCGAAACATCACCCAGTATGATGTCTGGAGACCAGAGGCTGGAATGTCAGGGCTAAACTCAAAACGAGGAGAATGACGCCATTTCTCCCATGCTTCCCATTCTGGAGCCACCTCTTCTGCAAGATAGTCCTCCAGAGACAAAGGACCTCGAGGAAGCCCAAAATCCACTACAAAAGTGTCAGGGGTCCAACGGACAAGCTTACCATGGAACACCCCGTAAATTGCATTCGGCTCGACATGGCAATCACCAAGGAAGTCCTTCAACACTTCCTCCTGGAAACGATGAGGAGTGGCACATGCAAATTGAAAAAGACCCCCCCCCACTGCAATGCAGACATGATCTTCACTGCCACATCACAATCATCCATATAATATCTATCCAGACCCGGCTCATCCAGAATCAGGTTGCGCCTGATATCTAAGGTTCTTGGAATAGAATCCAAACGTGAAGAAAGGAACTTGATTTTCTTGTAGAAAGAAAGGTTGAAAATATGAGTCAAGTGAGGATGGAAGTTGAGATGTTTGGATAATCTCGAACGGAGGCATTTATAGAGGATTTGCCAATTATGACGCGAAGAAAGAGAAAAACATGTCTGAAGATCACAATGATTCGTCTCTTGGAATATGAAACGTCGCGAGTAAAGGAATCGACGTGTATGCATGGAGAGTCAAATCATTTCAAGAAATATTAAGTAGGAAGCATTGAAAGGTTCGAGGATCTCATCATCATTACGGTTTTCGAACAAAGTCTTCAGAGACTCAGCAGAACTTCAAAAGATGCTGACGAATCTCGTGCAAGGTTAGCAGATCATTTTATGCATTTGGGTGCTGAGACATATTACCATCCATCAGCATCCTTGGACGGCTGCTAGATCAGAAGCAACAACATATCTGAAATCAAGGTGGGATGACTCAAAATTCAAACTTGATGGGACCCGATAAGGCGTATTAAATGAACGCAAACGGCGGCATCAACTGAGGAGACGCCACGTCAGATGCACTTGAGTGTTTCTTGAAGCATGGGAAGCCATATGGAAAGACGCGTTCTTTATGAACCATTGATCTAACCCCTTTCAGAATTTACCTCAACCGTTAGATCTCACATTCAAAAGTTTAACCCTATCGTGCTCTGATCACTGTTCATTCTATCTCATTCGAAATCCAGAGCAGAACTCCCAAATTCAAAATCTCCGAATTCTTCGAGATTACTCAAAATTCTTTCTCAAAGACATGGCCTCCAATCCCAAAGCCTCATCATCCCAGAAACCCACTTCCCATAAACATCAATCTGAATTCAGTGAACCCCGTATCTTCAATTTTCCACCAAATTCTGAAGAACCCCTGCATGCGCGACATGCACGGCATTCTAAATAAGGAAGATGTTGATGATTCAATATCATATGGTCAACTAGTTATGATGGCTCGGAAGAAAACACAGAGCGGCCACACAAAGGAGCAAATGTGTTTAGCTCAAATCTTGAAAAATCGCATACTGTACAAACGTCTTGCTGCTGAACATATCCCGGATTGGATAATGGATATCCTTGACAGTGAACAGGTAATTCAATACTTATCCGCTGAACCTGTGCATTTTCATCCGCATATGGTATCTGAATTCTATGCCAGAGCAGTATTGAGTAAGGATGGAAAATCTTTCAAAACCTGTGTTTATGGAACCATAGTCGAAGTAAATGCCAATGTACTTGCTAAGAGTTTTGGTCTTCGAAATGAGGGGGAACATATATCTCAATACAAAGAAGCAGATAATGATGAAATAGAATGGCGTTGGAATCTGTGGAAGAAGCTTGGCCAATTGAAGGATAGGAAAGGTCAGCCAATTACTTTCAACATTGCCACCCCCATTAACGCCCTAAAAGATGAGTTTAAAACTCTTGCTGAATTGGTCATCAAGAAGTTTCAATGTGATGCTGGATCATACTCTGTGTTATCTGCTAAGAAGTACGCTATCATGATGGCTCTCAAGGACAGAGTGAAGGGCAATTGGGCAGAATTTTTCTTCGAACGATGGGCAGAACATGCCAAGAAGAATGATCACATATCTGTCGATGGAACATTCTCATCGAACGTTAACTTTGGGTAGAAAATCAGCAAGTTTCTAGAGTTAGTCATGCACCCCACGAAGATTGATCAAGGTGTGAAGCTCCTTCCCACTGATTTCATTCCAGCAACGAGGAAGGAAGCCAACCCTCTTGACTTCAAGAAACCAAAGAAGTTGACTGGCAAGTCCAATGTCGATAAGGATAAACCCACTTCAGACGAGGAAGTCGACGAAAGCTCACTAGGACATCAGGTGCTGCAAGCGGCATCACTTGTCACTGCTGAAGAAATAGCGGTATTGACTAAGAATGCTGAAACAAAACAATGCTTTCAGCAACTCGATAACATTGTAACCCTCGGTGATATACCTACCGAGAGGATAGAAGAGATTATGGAGAAGAAAGCAGCGGAATAGCCACCACTCGTGATTGGTCAACTTGCCCTTCCAATTTCATCTGAACAATAAACAAGAGTTGTGCCAACAGAAAAGAGGAGATCTACTCGTCAACGGCTGTTCAAAACCGCTGAACTTCAGGAACTCGATGATGCCAAAAAAGAAAGCAACTGCTGATCAAGCTACTGCTATTGAAAAGGAGATTGACCCACCCTTGTCCTCTAAAAGCTTTGAGGAACGTGTCAAAGGCGTACGTGAAACTAAAAGGAAACGAACGATGCAAAGAAAGCACAGGAAATAAATGCATATAGAAAGGAGATTGAAAGAATTATGTTTGAAGGAAGGGATTTGAACTTTGAACAAATCAAGCAATGTCACGATGAGCGACAGGCTCAAAAGAAGATGGTTAGTTCAACATCAAACGAAAAAGCTGCTGAAGAATTGAGAAGAGCAGCAAAGAAAGGAAAAACAACATCAGAGTCTACTCAGAAAAGAAAAGAAGTGGAAATCCTTGTTGAAATCACTCAACCTACCAAAATAACACAAGAAGAAGACGGCATGACTGGCGTGGAGCTAGACACGATGATCCACTCTGGAGCCTTCAATACCAAGGAAAACTACAAGGGCAAACAAGTTGAGATTCGTGAACCAACCAACGAATATCATAAAGGCGATAGTTCAAAGAGGGACGAACCACACAAAGCAACAAATGTTATATCTCCCAAGGATAAGGATATAGGGTCGTCCGGAACCACAAAGGAACTTGTAGACACGAACATGTATGCTAACGATCCAGCTGCTGAGGAAAATATCACTGAATCTGAAAGCGAACCAGCTACTGAGGAGAAGATTGCTGAATCTGAAAAAGAACCGCCTGCTGAGGCCATGACTCATACAGTTGCTGAAGAGTCTGTTGTAGCTGAAATAAATATACTGGACACTGCTGAAGTAGTCCATGTTGCTGAGGATACAACAGCCGCTGCTGCTGTTGAGGATCATGCAGATGATACGATAGAACAAGAAGTCTCCTCTGCTAGATTTCTGGATGAATCCACCAACTCATGAGAATATGATTCTGAGGGGGAATCTAATGAGGTATTTGATGCCAAAACCCTAAGGCAATTCCCCACCTTGAAGAACGAACAACTGAGGATCCCATTTCATGGTTTAACTGTGGAAACTCTTCCACTCTAGAAGGGTAGCTCAGTGGTGCGCATCTGTCTCGCTTGACGATGATTCGAATGCCGATCTCCGAGATTGGAGTGACAAAATCTTAGCATTTGTAGATCAAGAAGTCAGTAGGGACATTGCCGGGGTGTTCTATGTTGAAATTGATGAAGGAACAGAAGAAGGCAAGGTGCTTGGTAAACAATTCCACCGATGGAAAACATATGATTACATTATGCATGAACTCTGTTTTGAAGAACGGATGATTACTATTGCTATGAAAGGTCTAAATTTCTGGCATTCCGAAGAATTATGGGCAAACGAATGGATGGATCAGCCCTCCTGCATGAAATAATTTACTGATCAATAGGTGATTGCAAGACTATAAGCTATCCGTGCCCACCGAAAATACTCCGCATCCCTACCACTGCCCCGATCTAAGTTTGCACCAGATCAGAAGTCCCTAGCACACATACAACTAATCAAACGACAAAGGGCTGCAATGGATGCTTATCAGAAAAGAAAAGTTGCTTATGAGGGGAAGTTGCGAGTTAGAAGCCTAAAACTAGCGCTCTTGAACAAGCAAAGGAAGAAGAGGCTAAGCGACAGGACCATCTCAAAATGATCAATTTTTAGAAAGACTATACTCGAGCTGCTACCTTACTTCAAGCTTCTGAGGCTCAAGGTTCTGCTTCAAATCCCGATCAAGATGTAGTGAGTGACTCAATGGAAGTAGATACCAATGTGGTTGCTGAAGCTACCACCCAAACGATTGAAGTCGCTGTCCCAGAATCTGCGATCATAACAGTGGAAGGACAAGTCGGTGAACTGACCACCAGAGCAACCAGTAACGAAACGGTCGTTTCCGACATTCCTATTGCTGCTGAACCAGTACAAGTGAGTTTTCAATCTCTTGTCAACATACTCCACAACGCACTACATCAACGCGACATCCAGCAAGCCAGATTCAATGAAGAAATCCTAAGAGAGGTTGCTGATGTACGAGGAGCAATCTCTGAAGTTAAAACCTCTGTCTCTAAGGTTCAGCAAAAGGTTGGTCAAGTTACTGACAAGATCACACATGTGGAAGAAACTGTCTCTACGGTGCAAACAAATATGGTGACTCTCAGCGTCGATCTCGCTGCACACAAGTCTTTCACCACCTCTGTTTTGGATGCGCTCAAAGAGGGGGAGGAAAGAAGGATTGCTGAACAAGCAAGGGTGAAAGCAGAGGAAGCTGAGTTGCTAAGGAAAGAAAAAGAGTTTGAACGAGCAATGATGGAACGAAGAATGAAGTTAGAAGAAAAACAGAAAGCAGAACAACGAGCTCGTATCGAGCAAATGGAGAAACTCATAGCCATGACAACAAGGAAGGTGGAATCCCTTGAGAAGCCAAAACCTCCACCAGACGCCCAGAACTAAGGTCACTCCCATCTGTCATGTTCTTATTTATTTTTGCCGTGATTCTGAACTGATTTCACTAAACTTGTAATTGCAATATCATATATGAAATCATCGGAATCATGACAAAATCTTATTGTCTAAATTCTGATTTTTCGAGTGCATAAAATAGTTGAAATACACTCTCTGTGTATTCAACGAATCAGAATCTGGAAGATAAGCCAAGAATGTTTGAATGTTTGCTAAATGATTTACTTATAGTATTTTCGCTAAGAACTTAAATAAAGTAAGATTCTGAGATAGTTTGTCTAGAAATTTCCTTGTAACTCAGAATTTTTCGATGCTAAGTCTCAGCAATCCTTAGTAAGCTTTGAGCACCAAAAAAGGGAAAATTGTTGGGAAAATATTCCTGAACTACCCTTAGGAGTACAATGTAAAAGGTTTTGTTGGATCAAATCTTAGTAGATGGTCGATCATTGCTGAACCTTAGCATAGCTTAGCAACTTATGTAATGTCCTGTATAGGGTAAACATCGAGTTGTAATAGAATAAGAATCTTAGCAGACATCGAGTTACAAGTTCATTATTTTGGCTGTGGATTATGTGTCTCGATGGGTCGAGGCCATACGAACTGTTACTAATGATTCTCAAGTTGTGCTGAAGTTTTTGCAGGCTTTAGTATCTCGATTTGGCATTCCCAGGGCTTTAGTGAGCAATGGAGGCAATCACTTTTGTAACAAGCTCATGGATAAGCTTTTGGAAAGGTATGGAGTGCGGCAAAGAATAACAACAACCTATCACCCACAAGCCAATGGACAAGTAGAATTGGCCAATCGGGAGATCAAGCAGGTGTTGGAAAAGACGGTGTTGACTCGGAAGGAGGCTTTGTGGGCCTATCGAACAACATTCAAAACACTGATTGGAATGTCTCCGTATCAGCTGGTTTTTGGAAAATCTTGCCATCTTCCGATTGAAATTGAGCACAAGGCGTTTTGGGCGATTAAAACTTTGAATTTTGATTTCTGTTGGCTCAAGGGGATCGGGTGAACAAGTTTAATGAGTTGGAAGAATGGCGACAAGAAGCATATGAGAGCACGAGAATCTACAAAGAGAGAGCCAAACGATTCCATGATAAGAATATCCGGGTGAAAGAGTTTTATACAGGTTACATGGTTCTTGTGTTTAATTCTCGGTTAAAATTATTTTTGGGTAAATTATGTTCTCGTTGGGCAGGTCCATACAAGGTGCATGAGGTGTTCAAGAATGGTACGCTGGAACTTGAGACCGAGGATGAACATCGGTTTAAGGTCAATGGGCACCGTGTTAAGAGATTTCATACTCCCGAGTCACCACGGCTTGTCAGCTAAATTTCTCTTGTATGATGGTAAGAATGGTATGTTCGTCGAGCTCCCGATGGTAAATGAAGCGCTTCTTGGAAGCAACCCAAGTACACTTTAATTGTTTTGAGTTTTTAACTTGTTTCATATTGGTAAGATTTATTTTTTTGTATCATGTCGAGTTTGGGGTATTTAGCTTTTGAGGTGCTTGTGTGGTATTTGCATTTTCTGATTTTATTAAAAAATGAAAACAAAAAATTAAAAAAATTATAAAAATGGGGGATTTTCCTGTCTTGTCCCGAGTGGGACGTTGGTGTCCCATTAGGGACCATTGTCCCGAAAAAGTGTCTTGTACGCGAGGATCTAAGGCGAAAAAAGACATCAAAATTGACGTATCCCGAACGGGATGCTAATGTCCCGTTCGGGACTGAGTCAATTTGGGGAATTAGAAACTCGGCCGGCTGAACCGTCCCGAACGGGACAGGGCAGGTCCCGTTCGAGACCCTGCACATTTTAAAAAAATATCGACGGGCTGAGTATCATTTGTGTCGTTTTCTTCTCCCGAACGGTACCCATTTTTCCTCCTTCCGATTTTCTTTTAAATTTCGGTCGTCTACAGGTATGTTTCACTTCTATTTCATCTTACATTGCTTCATTTATTCATTTTATGGATGATTCTTGGTTGATTTAGTTGGAATGTTGGAGGAAATTCTTGATTGTGGGTTATGCGATTTTGCCTCTATGTAAACGGTTCTTTGTGTGGGGATTGTGTTTGATGTTATGATTGTTCTTATTATGTGTATTCTTTGCATAATTTGTTGGCATTGGTTTGAATTGTACGATTTTGGGGGATTGAATGGTGGAGTTTTGAGATTTTGAAGGTTAGGAGTCCAATTTTGTGCTTTCTGAGATTATGCCCACATGGTGTTTGATTAATTGCCTAAGCACTAATTTTGGGTTGGAATGGTTTATATTTTGTGGGTTCTTGGCATACATTGTTGGAAATTGCTTCAATTTGGGCATTTCTTTTCAAGAATGTCTATATAGGATTTCTTTGGAAAATTTGTGAAGTGTTGTAATGCTTTGATATTGTGTATGCTCATTGGAAATTTGGAATTTGTTTGGGGGATGTAGGAAGGATTTGATTGCAATTTGAGGGGTGCTTTGACGGTGTTGTATATATTGTTGCTTGGTTGTTGTTAGTTCAATGATTTTGTTTTGAGGGATGATTAGTTTTGATGTGTCCTACAGTTATTATGGCACCATGAGCCGGCCGTGTAGTACGACCAAATAATTTCGATGAAGAAGAATTTCAGGCATTACTTTCTTTTAACAAGTCCGTTGTTTGTAGTCCAAGATATCCCTGTTCGCAGACTCTGACTTCTTTGGGGTTGAAAGAGGATGTTGAAGCAATGTTTCATACGATTGGTTGGGATAAATTGTTGAGTGAGAAGTGGCCATCATATACGGATCAAACAAAGGAATTTTTAGCATCGATATCTATTAGCAGGAGTTCGAGCATCTGGCCGACTAAAGTAAATTTCAAGGTGGGGGGTCACGAATACTCCTTTGAACGTGCAGATTTGGATGCTATCTATGGTTTCAAGGAAGGTTCGGGTTTTGCACCGGACGACTTCGATCTAAGGGAGTTTTGGATGGTGATATCTGGAGAAGCAGTGCATGGAAATTTGAGAATGAAATTTGTGAAAGGGTCTTTGATTAGAAATCCCGTGCTCAGATATATTCACAAGACAGTATCTAATTCAGTATCGGGACGACACGAGTCGAATAATGTCACCATCGATGAGTTGTACATTTTGTTTTCTATGCTTTCTGGAGTATCTTTCTCCATGGCTGTTGTGGCTATAGACAATTGGAGTCGAGCAACTACGCAGACTCGGAGTAACATCTATTGCGGTGGTATGATAACGCCGATTCTGGATCATTTCGGGATATACTAACTGGGGGAGCCAGTGGCAGCTGGAGTGGTAGATTTTCAGGCCCTTACCTTGGCCAAATATATTACTTCTTCCAGACAGGGTGCCTATTATTATAAAGTTGTGGATGATGTGTGGCTTAGGTTTCCAAATGCCGATGCTACACATATTTAGAATCATTCTCATAAAGGGAATTGGTTGTTGGACACTCCTCAGCATCGAGAGTCTTGGGTCAAGAAGGGCCGTGAAGGGAATTTTACAAGATATGTGGTTCGGAATGTGGTGGTTGAAGAACATGGAGGTGATGAGATGGAAGAGGACTTGATTGGTGATCATGGAGTAGGTGCATCGTCATCTGGGGGATCTTCCACGTGGTAGACTGACATGTTTGATATGACGAGAGGTCTAACCACGTCTATGGTTGGTTTGGATATGAGGATGACCACTCTGGGGACAGACGTGACTGCTATCAGAGTTGATATGGTACAACAGAGGGCGTGGTTTGAGAGTCGTTTTTATCAGGTGGACGCTCGTTTGAATGGAGTGCAGGACGAGGTGCATTATTTATAACATCAGCTTCCGGCCTATTATTGTCGCCGCCGGCTACATGAGGATCCTCCGGGTCCTAATCAACAATGATGACCGTCTTTCCATCTTTTCAAACTTAGTCCTGCTTTGGACTATGTTTGGGGGGGTGGGATGGACGCCAGTTTATTCTACTCTCTATTGTTTATTTTGTTTATGTTAATGTTTAGTTTATGTTAATGTTCAGTTGATTTAGTTTTCGATTCGGTTGTATAAAAGTATGATTCGAAGTTTATGTAGATGATAGTTTTTATTTGGTGGAAATTTCTGTTTTGAAAAGTTGTTTTTCTTTGGTGATGTTGAGCAGGTGGATAGAGCTTAAACAGACGGAACCATGCTGAAATTTTTGTGATTCGTCCTCTTTAAACTGGAAGTGGGGTACACAAGTTTTAATGCCTAATTCTTACACTAGCATGAGTTGAATGGTATATTTGTGAGTTGAATGCTTGTAAGTGAAGTGTATTTAAAAATGAAAAAAAACTAAGGTCTAAGATTGAACTTTTGATGAAACATGATCATGATTTAATTTCATTTGAGCTTATGATAGGGCGGAATCAATTCATGTTGATGCATGTGTAGGTTGAACAAATTTTGCCTAACAACAACCACCGGTGGTCTTCTATTCGCCATCGGCCAGTGAAAGCTATGGAGAAGATCACTGAAGAACCTGATCTGGCAGCCGAGATGAAGAAGCTACGTGAAGACTTTGCTACACTAAAAGCGGAGCAGATTGTTGCAGCGATGAACCCAGTCCAAGCTCCAGTTGAGGGGGATTGTGTGGATGTCAACTTCGTCCAAAGCGGTGGTTATCAAAATAACTACCGTGGAGGATATCAGCAGAACAACAAGCCCTACAACTACAATCATGCCAGGAATCACCCTAGGTCCTCATATGCAAACCCTCAGACTGCGGAGCAGCCAACTCTCGAATTTGCAGTACAAGATGGAGCCGTGGTGGAGAAGAAGAAGCTAAATATCAAGGAGATTTTGGCCAAGTTCATGCAAGGATCGACTGATAAAGTCGGAAAATTAGAGTAGGAGATATCTGGAGTGAATATGAAGGTGGACCAAGTCGAGAAACATATGTAGATCATAGAGACTCAGGTCAGTCGGATTGCCAATGGCCTCAGAGCCCAGCACAAGCCAAGACAATTGCCTAGCAATACTCAAGTCAACCCCAAGAATCAAAAGAACGAGGTCAATGCCATAACTCTTAAAGGGGGAAAATCAAACGAGGGGCCAGAACAGCCAGGAAAAGACTCGCAGGAGGACAACGACGTTGAGCAGGTCGAGGAGGCCACAGAAGATGCCTCCACGTCAATCAATGTGGATTGCATCGATCGATGCAGAGGCAGCAGTGAGACCGTTGCAAAACAACCAGCATCGATCAACACCAATGCACATCGATCGATGTAGGCCCCCAGGCCACCTATGAAGAAGCCTCCTATGCCGTTTTCGTAGTGTTTTGGTAAAACAAAGATGAACGAGAGGTATGCACGCTTTCTGGAGAACATGAAGAAGGTGCATATCAACATTCCGCTGGTAGAGGCGCTGCAAGAGATGCCAGGGTATATCAAATTTCTGAAGGACATGGTCTCTCAGAAGAGACCCTCCCTGGAGCACGAGACGGTCAACTTGTTCGAGGAATGCAATGCAGTTATTCAGAAGAAGATGCGTGATGCATTTTTTTTATCTAGTAAAATTATCAAACACAGAGACTCAACTCGCCCGTTGCAATGAATAAAAGAGATTGATTCTAAAACTTTAATATCTAGAAGCGATCAATAAACTTAAAATTTTCAATTATGAAATACTAAAATCTTAAAACTTAATACTAATAGCTAAATAAAACTCCACACACCTTATGAAAGGTAACCAAAGATGGATAAGTTGAAGTCGTTAAGATGAATTAAGAAGATTTGGATAATGTTTTGATTTATCAAAATAACCAATTTTCATTTATTTATTTGGATCAATTCTCTTGTATTATCATTACCCGTAATACCGGTGCAATAATAGTAGATTAATCTTTATCTCAACCTAGATCTAGGTTTATTGATTCCAATTAACTCCCAAAAGTCCAAGAGTTCTAGATCTAGATATCAAATCACCTATCTTCTAAGTGAAGGAATACCCAATTATTGTTGTTATCTACTACAATTTCACCAACCAATCAAGCTAGTCAATTGAGGCATATTATCCATACATGGTGATCAAGCATATCTGAGACACAATTTGAAATCATCAACAATAATCAAATCTTTGGAAATTAAAAACATCTAATCCAAACAATATCAAATCAATCTTCCCAATCACATCCTAATCCTCCACAATAGAATTAGCTACTCATGAATTCAAAGTAAAACATAATTCCTCTCCAAATTGAACATAGAAAGAGCAAGGAACAACAAATCATAGAATTAGATGATGGATCATCAATTCCGTAATGTTTCCTCTCCTCGATCCTTGGTTTTTCACCCTTGGAACTGTCTTTCTTTCTTTTCTTGAGTCTCCTTTAATCCCAAAGTTATCTCTGGTCTATCCCTTCTAATTGTGATTTCCCCTACTTTTATAGCTGAGATTCCCGCTTCGGTCCCGAGTGGAATGGTTTCATCCGGAGTGGAATGGTATTCTTTGAAAACACACAGATTTAGGTCTGTCCCAAGTGGGAAGGTTCTGTCCTGAGTGGGATGCCCTGTTCCGAATGGGACAGGATGGTCCCGCTCGGGACACCTCTACTGCCCAAAATCCTCGCCAAATTTCCGAGTTCCGAATAGGGTGCTGCCTCCCGAGCAAAGGTCCCGAACGTAATGGATATGTCCCGCACGAGATTATGGTCCCGAATGGGACGAATTTGTCCCAATTATGACAGATCTTGTCCTTAGCAAATTTTTGCTCGAAAACTCGGATTTCTTGCTTGTTTCATACCCTGCACACTCAAACACCTCTCAAACACCAAGTGAAGGTAAAATCAACCAAAAGAAGAGATATGTGTGTGATTTGTGCACCTAATTCATATCCAATCATGCAATTAAACACTATAAAAACAGCACAAATTACACACATATCAAACCCCCCAAACTTAAGCCTTTGATTGTCCTCAATCAAAAACAGGAAACGAGATTTTTCATTCACTTGGAGCAATGCTTCACAGCTCATCTCAATCAGTCAATGCATGTATCGATTTTACAAATTTTTCAATATCCATCATGTTTGTATTTATACGAAGAACTCAACCTTACTGACGTGTGACATATAAAAATGTAACACTCACACTCAGCTGTGTAGGATAAATTTTCTTTCTCTCTAGGACAATTACACAAGCTTCATTCGTATTGTTCATCTCTACCACACTTGTTCACATCAACACATCATCCTAGAATTCGATAGGACTTTAATCTGGTTGTAATGTGGCTTACTAACAGGTAGGGTGTTTAAGGCTTAAGTGACTCATTCACCCCATTTTCCCATTCTTAAACACTCAACCATTCAATCTTTCAACAAACGATTCATACCACACTTTAACAACCCTCTTTCCTTTTTTTTTTCTTTTTCTTTTCTTTGGGCAATTCTCAGTATTTAACACAACTAATTTTTTTTTTCGTATAACCCTCATCTGGATTGTCAATTCAATATTTTCTATACACGCACATTCTTTCAATCTTAAGCTCTCAATTTCTCCTTTTTTTTTTAATTTTCATCCCTACCTCAAAATTACTCCTAACATTATTCAAACAAATTTAATGGCTCAACTTGGCTCCAAAACAATGGTTAGGAATATATATTTCCACCTTATTCTCCAAGCATTTAAGGTTGGTTCAAAGAAGAAATGGCCTAACATCATTTCCTAGTTCAATGTGGTTTGTTAAACAAGGTGATATCGACAGAATTTACTTAAACTCCATGGCCCTCTCATAGTTTTTTTACATAATTGTGTCTCCCAGTGTAGCATCCATCAATTCGACGGTCCTATCGTTCAGCCCCTCGTAGAAAGTCTTGCCCTGCTCGCCCGACGACAATCTATGTCCAGGACAAGATCTCAGCAGCTCCTTATAGCTCTCCCATGTCTCGTAGAAGCTCTCATTTGGCCGTTGAGCGAACTGTGTGATCTCCTTACACCTCTGTCTGATGATGCTAGGGGGAAATAAGTTCTCCAGGAACTCGTTCCTCAATTCTGCCCATGCGCTGATGCTGGTCTTATCCAGTGCAGCAAACCATGACTGTGCTTTATCACGCAGAGAGAATGCAAACAGACGCATTCGGATCGCGCTCTGGCTGACTCTGCTGATCTTGATAGTGTTGCAGAGTAGTATGAACTTGTTGAGGTGAGCATATGGATCCTCGATAGCTCTTCCACTGAATTGATTTTGTTGCACCATATGCACTAATCCGAACTTCAGCTTGAAATTATTGGCATTGGTGCCAATCCTGAAATCTGTCTCCTGAAATCGAGGACTGTACCTTTTCTGAATGGCATCCTCATCCTCATCTTCATCATCAATAGGTTCCTCTAGCGGTTCCTCGTCGTCTTCAGGATCATCCTCAAACAGTGGGTTGTGGCAAAGATGCCTGTTGATCTGGTTGTTTCTCTCAAGGTTCAGCTGCTACAGTTGCTCCCTCATAGTTTGAACTTCTCGAACAAGTTCAGCTTGTTCCTCCAGAGTTAGTTGCGGTGGGGGCGGTGGCACGTTTTCAGCTATTTGTTGATTACTTGAGCTTCCTGGTTCTTGATTCCTTCTTCGATTGTTCCTTCGGCAAGTAGCTTCGATTTCTGGATCGTATTCCACTAGCTTCTTCCCACTGGCTCGTGTAATCATATACTACCTGTAGAGAAAAGGAGGTAGTGAATTAAAATTGCAAAGAAAATAAACGAAACAGAAAAACTCAATAGGAAAAAGAAATTGCGTCAATCGATGAGAACAATGTCGATTGACGCGACTGGAAAACTTGTGTTGATTGATGCGAATGTACGTCGATCAATGCAAAAAGAAATTTTACCAAAAATTTCAAAAAATATGAAAATTACGACCTAATTCAGTATCTCTATGACAATATTAATATTAAGATAAATTATATTCACTCGCCGGCAACGGCGCTAAAAATTGATCGCTAATTATTTTAACTAGCAATTTAGTTAATGCTAATAATATAGCGGCAAATAAAATTATCGAATACCAGAGGAATGAAATAACGAAAATCTTTTGTATTAAAATGTAGTTTCTTAAAATACTGGTTATGAAAACTAAAATTTTGGGTTTTTGGTAGACTTCGAAAATTGAAATAACTTTCAATTCAATTGAAACGAAAAATAGAAAAGCTTTGTGAATTCAGATATGAGTAACACAGATTCTAGGGATTTCTACCTATGAAGTATTACATGTAATGATAAATCGATCAATTCCAATTTAATTCCTAATCCTAGTGAAATATCAGAAAATTATTATGAATCTCTTGATTAGACAATTCACAAAGTAGATTAACCAAATATCTCTTATCCTTTCACTCTTGAGAATAATTTAGTTAACTCCAAAGTTCTACAAATCTATTCCTGTAATTTATTTCCCTCTTTTCATACAAGAAAGTAGTTTATATTATGAAAACTCTTTCCATTGAAAATTATTACTTTTTAGTCTCTAATTCTCAACTAATTAATCCTAAGATGTGGCGAACAACTTAAAATTACAAATGAAGCACATAATTCATAAACTACGATGAGAAAGGAAAATTGATTTAATTAATCAAACATGCATACTTGATAGTTCGAAACCCTAGAATCTGAAAAAAGTTTAGTTACACATATTCATAGGAAAGATAATCAAGAAGAGATAAAACCATAATTTCATAATCATAAATTGGATGTAGAGTAGTTACACAAATGGCTGTCTTCACAAATAAAACACAATTATTGTTTTTGAATCTCTAAAAGATGGCATGTCCATAAAACTCGAAGTTACAAGGCTTTTTATAGTGGTAGTTGATGTATCATATAGTATCTATGATTAGATATATCTTAATCTTCAAACAGGATCAGATCTTGGAATTTAAGGATCCGAATCGGTCAACGCAGAACACGCGTTGATCGACGTACTTGAGGGAGCCGCATCAATCAACGCAATGTGTACGTCGATCGATGCAAAGTAGTTGTCTATGGGTCTGTGTCGAGCCTGCATCGATCGCTCCTCAAAACGTGCTACGTCGATCGACACAAGTCCATGTCGATCGGCGTAGACATGGAGCCCGAACATTTTTGAATCTTTACTCCTTTCAACCCAAAAACCTGCACAATAAATCACTACGAACATGAAAAGCGCAAAGTCATTCCATGCACGATAATACAAGTGAAATGCTCTGAAAACACCCAATACAATCAAAGAACTCATTGATATGTTTGTGAAAATACGAACTTATCAGCAGCCTAGGAACTTGATGGAAGACAGAAAAGTTACGTGGAAAAGGAATAGAAACTCATATGATGGGGGAATCCAACACCTTTGAAGTCGATCCTTAGAGAACTGTAGGCAAGGACGAAAACAAACCCCTACGACCTAACACGCAACTCACCTCAATAACGGAGGATATAGTGAAGACGCCACAAATGGATGTAAAGGTCCGGTTGATTAGTCAATTTTGGATTCCAATGTAATCCATAGAAATTATGAGTTTTCTGTTGCGGAGAAATAACTCACAAAATTATTGTTGAACAGAAAAATGAATAATTTGTTCCATAACAAGGCATATATATCGGCAACTCAAATCCTAATCTAATAAGGAAATCAAATTCAAATCTGATTGGAAAATCAAATTCTAATCCTAATAAGAATAAGGAAATAAAATATATTAAAAAGATTAATAAAAAACCTAATATATCTAGAATTCAAAATTACTCAAATAAATAACTATTGAATCATATAAAGACAAATAAAATCTATTGCTATATGTTCAACTGATCTTCTTGAAATATCTTGATAAATATTGTCAACTATATCTCTTACACCACCTGGTCTTCAAACTAGACGCGAGTGTTTGAGTTCCTCTCAAGAACGTCAATTTTTGGCAAACACCCTTATAGTTGTCACCGGAGAAGTGACCCTCCAAGATGTTTTCTTGCTCGGAGAGTTAAAGAACTGAATAGCGCTTCCAAGATGCACAAAGTCTCGTGTTCAAGAAGGAACACAAAAAGCTGATAGAATCAGCCTAAAAGCTTTAGAAAGTGGAAGTTGGTAGCTTTTGAGATAGAATTTACAGGAGATGATTTTATGAACAGTTTGGTAAACTTCTCAAGGTGGTTTGCGGCCTATATTTATAAGCGCTCATTGGAAAGTTTGAATCTCTTGCCGATTGTAGCTTTTGTGAGATAAAAGAAATGTGCCCCGTTGATAAGTTAGGATTTTCACCAACTTATCTTATTGTTCTTTGATTGATTGTGTAGTGTTTAGATCGTTTTTTGTATCATTTTCGTGCATGAATTGGATTTTGTACTTGGAATGTCGTGT
This sequence comes from Plectranthus barbatus, assembly GCA_026898455.1. Lineage (NCBI taxonomy): Eukaryota > Viridiplantae > Streptophyta > Magnoliopsida > Lamiales > Lamiaceae > Plectranthus > Plectranthus barbatus. The sequence goes on from JAPKLW010001568.1 coordinate 168,375, forward strand.
TTGATGAATCATGCAGGTTTTTAGTCGAAAAACAAAGAAGGACTAGAGTTTCAGTTTCAGCACCCCGTCGATCGATGAAGATGCTCGTCGATCGACGAGGCAAAGGAAACCAAGCGCTCGACGAAGGGACAAGGGAGATCGACGGAAGTCAAGGCATAGTCGATCGCTGCTCAAGCTCGTCGATCGACGAGGATGTCCAAGGCCCAGCGATCGACGCCGAACAGCCACGGTCGACGCGCATGCGGGAATCCTAGTCTGGATCTGATTTGGAGATTAACGCATAACTAACCCCAGATACTGCTAGATACATCTTCCACCTCTATAAATATTCATGTAAATTCGTTTTTTTAAAAAAAAAGAGACCAGAGTTAGAGAGAGACCAGAGTTAGAGAGAGAAAAGAGTTAGAGCAATTACAAGACTTTATTATTGAAGAGTTTTTAGAGTTTTATGTTTGAAGACAAGTTTTTACGAGAAGATTTCCGGATTCCAGTTTTTATGCAATTCAGGTTGTATTTTTCTTTGATGAAGATTACCATGAATATGTGTAACTAAATCCCTTCTCAGATTCTAGGGTTTCGAACTATCAATGTATGCTTGTTATGATTAATTGAATTATTTTCCCTTTCCCTTCGTAGTTTGTGAAATCTGTGCTTATTCATAATTCTGATTTGCTGATCACATCTTAGGATTATCTAGTTGATTACTTGAGACGTAACTGTGATAGTTTTCAATTGAAAGAGATTTTCACAATATAATTTGATTTCTTGTCGTAACTGAAGGAGATTAAATGTAGGAATAAATCTGTAGATCTTTGGAGTTAGTTAATTTATCTTGAGACCGAGCGGAGATAGGTAATTAATTAATCTACTTTACGAATTGTCCAACAAAGAAGTTCGTAATAATTTTCTGATGTTTCACTACGAAGAGGAATTAAAATTGGGAATTAATCAATTTATTCATACATGTCATACTTGATAGGTAGATATCCCTGGAATCTGTGCTTCTCTTATTTGAATTCAAAAGCCTTTTAATTTCCTGTTTAATTTTCATTAGCAAGTATTGCAATTTTCAAAACAACCAAAACTTTTTATCTGATTTTCCTAACCAGTATTTTCAAGAACGCCTGACTTAGTACTTAAGGGTTATTCGTTACTTCTTTCCCTGTGGGATCGATAATTTTATTTGCCGCTATATTATTAGCTTTGCTAAGTCGTGGGTTAAAAATATACGCGATCAAATTTTGGCGCCGTTGCCGGGGAGAGAATAGAATTAATCTTACTATTAAGTCTGTGATTGAAATATTGCTTTAGGCTGTAATTTTCGTACTTTCTGAATTTTTCTCGCATTTTCGTTTTTCTCGTCGATCGACGCTTCTGGGCATCGATCGACGAAGCCATTTTCTTTCCGTCGATCGACGCTTTCCCTCATCGATCGATGCTTTGCTCGTTTCAGAGGCTCAATTTTCTTAATTCGGTTCGTTTATTTTCAGTCTTACTTCACTACCTCCTTTGTTGTACAGGTAGTGCATGAGTACAAGAGCTAGAGGAAAGGATCGGTTGTATTATTACCCGGATATTGAAGCCACTTGCAGAAAGATCCGAAAGAATAAGCGTGCTCAGGAAGGCTCGAGTAATCAAACAATGGAAGATAACGTACCACTACCTCCACCAGTGCTAACTGCAGAGGAGCAGGCGGTGCTTCTCCAATAAGTTCAAGCTATGAGGGCGCAAATCCAACAGTACAATCTGGAAAGAGAACTCGAAAGGAACAATCCGAATGGAAGGGATCTTCGCCATAACCCATTGTTCGAGGACAAGCCCAACGATGAAGAGGAAGACAATCAAGATCCTCCAGAGGAGTCGGACGATGAGGAAGAAGAGGAAGCCATGCAGAACCGGTATAAACCTCGGTTCAAGGAGACTGACTTCAAGATTGGCATCAATGCCAACAATTTTAAATTGAAGATCGGATTGGTGCAGATGGTGCAACAAAATCAATTCGGAGGAAGACCTACTGAGGATCCCTATGCACACTTGGACAAGTTCATTATGCTCTGCAACACTGTCAAAATTGGAGGAGTCAGCAAGAGTGCCATCCGAATGCGTCTGTTCGCATTCTCTCTGAGGGATAAGGCACAATCATGGTTCACCGCACTGGACAAGGGAAGCATAGGCACGTGGACCGAACTGAGGAATGAGTTTCTAGGGAACTTTTTCCCTCCGAATGTTATCAGGCAAAAACGGAAAGAAATCATCAGGTTCGCTCAAAGGCCTGACGAGAGCTTCAGTGAGGCATGGGATAGATTCAAAGAACTGTTGAGAGCTTGCCCCGGACATGGATTTCCGCCAGGAGAACAAGCTGAAGCGTTTTATGAAGGGCTCAATGATAAGACTGCCAAATTGGTGGACACCACTCTAGGAGACACAGTCATGACGAAAAGTGGAAAGAAAGCCATGGAGTTCTTCCAAAAGATGGCCAACAACACTCAAAGGTGGTCCTCAAGCCGAACTCGGCCTATGAAAGCTGTCGAGAAAGTAGTGGAAAAAGCGGTGGAAAAAGTTGCCGAGCAACCCGATTTGGCAGCCGAGCTGAAAAAGCTCAGGGAAGAGTTTGCTAATCTGAAGCAAGAGAAAACTGTTGCTGCGGATGAAGCAGTGCAAGGTCCAACCGAGGAAGATAATGCCGAGGTGAATTTCATTCAAAGGGGCGGTTATCAAAACAACTACCGAGGAGGATATCAGCAACACAATCAGCAGAATAACCAGCCCTACACCTTCAATCACGCAAGGAATCACCCTGGATTCTCTTATGCAAACCCTCAAGCTGCAGAGCAACCACCACCAGGATTTGCCGTACAAGACGGGGTAATAGTGGAGAAAAAGAAGCCAAATCTGGAGGAGATTTTGGCTAAATTCATGGAAGGCTCCACCGACACTGTAGCCAAGCTGAAGCAGGAAATTTCGGGGGTGAACACAAAGGTTGATCAGGTGCAAAAACACGTGCAGATCATTGAAAATCAAGTCAGCCAGATCGTCGATGCCCTTGGAACCAAACACAAGTCGGGACAACTTCCAAGCAACACTCAGGTCAACCCCAAGAATCAGAATCAGAGGAATCAAGTGAACGCTATCACTCTGAGAGGGGGCAAAACCTACGAAGGGCCCAAGCAAGCAGGGACAGACACCCGAGATGAAGGAGAAGCCGAGGAAGAAGGAGAAGTCGCCACAGGAGAAGCTCTGTCGACCGACGAAGCACAAAATCAGCCGTCGACCAAGGCTGATGCTCATCGATCGACGGCCGCCCCTGCTCTGCCAATGTACAAGCCGCCTCTGCCCTTTCCGCAGCGGCTTGCCAAAACCAAGATGAACAAAAGGTATGCACGATTTCTGGAGACAATGAAGAAGGTGCATATCAACATCCCATTGGTAGAAGCTCTTCAAGAAATGCCCGGGTACATCAAGTTCTTGAAAGATATGGTTTCTCAGAAAAGACCGTTCTTGGAGCACGAGACGGTCAATCTGTTAGAAGAGTGCAGCGCCATCATCCAAAAGAAGATGCCGATCAAAAGGGAAGACCCGGGTTCTTTCACAATCTCTTGTGTCATCGGAGGTGAGACCTTCGGGAAGGTTCTCTGTGATTCAGGGGCTTCGATCAACTTGATGTCGCTATCAATTTTCAGACGGTTGAAGATCGGAAGCATCAAGCCCACGACAATCTCACTGCAGATGGCCGATCGATCAGTCACCTATCCGAAGGGCATCGTTGAAGATGTGTTGGTGAAGGTAAAGGACTTCATAATTCCCGCTGACTTTGTGGTGCTCGACATGGAGGAGGATCAAAACATTCCTCTGATCCTCAGAAGACCATTCCTGAAGACCGGAGGGGCATTGATCGACATCCGCGACGGCAAGCTGACGTTCCGAGTGAACAATGAGTCCGTCACATTCTCGATCTACAAGCAATGCAGAAGCACAACGATGGAAGTTATGCAGAAGAATGCCACATGATCAACTGCTTCAGCCCGGTAATGTCTTCCCCCTTCACTTGTCTCAAAAATGAGCCGGATCTCCTGGAAAACTGCTTGCAACACTCCCTATCCTCGTCCACAAATCTGGACGAAGCAACTGAAGGGATCCTGAATCTGGTCATGGAGCTGGATGTGTTCGAGGAGGTCTCTCGTGAGAAAGAACTTAAAAGAGAACCGCTGCCCAGCCACTACAGCCAATCCTCGTCGATCGACTACACTGCCTCGTCGATCGACGCTGCAACATCATCATCGTTGACCGACAAAGCTGCTTCATCGATCGACGGCAACCTGGAGAAGCCGATTTCCAACTCAGAGCCGCCACTTCTGGAGCTCAAGGCACTCCCAACACACCTCAGGTACGCATTCCTTGGGTCAGATAGAACTTACCCTGTTATTGTTTCTGCTTATCTTTCACAGGGAGAGCTAGACAAACTGCTGCGAGTTCTACGGACATACAAGTCCGCCATTGGATGGACTTTGGGAGACATAATAGGGATCAGCCCTTCGCTGTGCATGCACAAGATCATCCTTGAAGAGGATGCCAAACCAAAGAGACAAGCACAACGACGTCTGAATCCTATCATGCAAGAGGCGGTAAAGAAGGAAGTTCTCAAACTCCTTGACCATGGCATGATCTACCCAATTTTCGACAGCAAGTGGGTAAGCCCTACAAAAGTAGTAGCCAAGAAAGGAGGGATGCAAATTGTAAAGAATGATGATGGGGAAGAAGTAGCGCAAAGACCAATCACGGGATGGCGAGTCTGCATTGACTACCGGGCTTTGAACACCGCCACATGCAAGGATCATTTTCCTCTCCCATTCATTGATCAAATGCTAGATAGATTATCTGGTTATCCTTTTTACTGCTTTCTTGATGGTTACTCAGGGTACAATCAGATAGCTGTGGCTCCTGAAGATCAACACAAGACGACATTCACCTGTCCATACGGAGTATTTGCCTACCGACGGATGCCATTTGGACTATGCAATGCACCGGCCACCTTCCAGAGATGCATGACGGCAATCTTCCACGACTTGATCGAGGACATCATGGAGGTATTTATGGATGATTTCTCGGTTTTTGGTAGCTCATTCGATGTCTGTCTGCAGAATTTGGCTACTGTACTTGAGAGATGCACCAAGACAAACCTATGCCTCAATTGGGAGAAATGCCATTTCATGGTTCGGGAAGGAATCGTGTTGGGACATCGAGTGTCAGCCAAGGGATTGGAAGTGGATCAAGCCAAGGTGATAGCCATTGAGAAGATGCCACCACCAACAAATGTCAAAGCCGTCCGAAGTTTCCTAGGTCATGCAGGATTCTACAGGAGGTTCATCAAAGACTTCTCGAAGGTATCCCGGCCCTTGTGCAACCTGTTGGAGAAGGATGTGTCCTTCGTTTTTGATGAAGAATGTCTGAAGGCATTTGAGAAGTTGAAAGAAGCACTGGTAACTGCACCAGTCCTCACCGCACCAGATTGGGAAGAGCCTTTCACACTGATGTGCGATGCCAGCGACTACGCTGTTGGAGCAGTTCTAGGCCAACTGAAAGGAAGACTCTTCCATGTGATTCAATACGCCAGCAAGAGCATGAATCCGGCCCAATGCAACTACACCACAACGGAAAAAGAGATGCTCGCGGTCGTGTATGCATTCGACAAATTCCGGCCTTATCTGATAGGCTCAAAGACCATTGTCTACACCGACCATGCAGCAATCAGGTACTTGTTCGCAAAACAAGATGCTAAGCCCAGACTGATCCGATGGATACTGTTGTTGCAAGAGTTCGACTTGGAGATCAAGGACAGAAAAGGAAGTGAGAACGTCATCCCCGACCACTTGTCAAGGCTTGACCCACCGGCCAAAGGAGATGATCAGCACTTGACAATCCGAGAGACATTCCCTGATGAACAAGTCTATGCCTTGAGGGACATGAAAGAGATGTATGAATCCAAAACCCCGTGGTACACAGACTTTGCCAATTATCTGGTCGGCGGCATACTTCCTCCGGACACCTCTCCATATGCAAAGAAGAAGTTTCTGCACGACGTCAGATTCTACTATTGGGAGGATCCATACCTTTGGCGCAGATGTGCTGATGGCATCATTCGCCGCTGTGTGCCCCAGTCCGAGTGGCACAAAATCTTCGAAGCTTGCCACTCATCTCCTACCGGTGGCCACCAATCAGCCAATCGGACTGCCTTCAAAATTCTTGCAAGCGGGTTCTATTGGCCTTCCATCTACGAAGTCTGTCGCGGATGGATAACGGGCTGTGATCGCTGCCAGAGAACCGGCAACATCTCGCGGAGGGATGAGATGCCACAGACTCCGGTGATTGAAGTTGAAATATTTGATGTCTGGGGGATCGATTTCATGGGACCCTTCCCGCCATCACAAGGATTCACATACATTCTATTGGCGATGGACTACGTGTCACGTTGGGTCAAAGCCATTCCGACAGCCACCAACGATCACAAAGTCGTCATCAAGTTCCTGCAAAAGCTCATCACAAGATTCGGAACACCAAGAGCCCTGGTAAGTGATGGGGGGTCACATTTTTGTAACAGATGGCTTTCTTCTCTTCTTGCTAGGTACGGAGGAAAGCACCGTGTTACTACCCCATATCACCCTCAAGGGAACGGGCTGACAGAACTATCCAACAGAGAAATCAAGTAGATTCTGGAGAAGACGGTAAAGCAAAGAAAGGATTGGGCGGCAGTCCTCGACGATGCACTTTGGGCATACCGCACCGCCTACAAAACACCGATTGGGACATCTCCAAATCAGCTGATTTTCGGGAAATCATGCCACCTTCCCGTTGAGATGGAGCACAAAGCTTGGAGGGCAGTGAAGAAATTGAATTTGGATTGGAGGACAGCTGCAGAAGAACGTGCTATGGCACTGAACGAATTAGAAGACTTTCGGGACGAAGCCTATGAGAACAACGTCATTTATAAGAATCGAGCGAAGAGGTTCCAAAACAAGAAGATCCGCTCGCATGTCTTCCAATCAGGTGACAAAGTTCTCCTATTCAAATCCCGTCTTCGATTCATGCCCAAAAAACTGCAGTCAAAGTGGGCCGGACCATACACCGTGATCTGCCAATTTATGAACGGTGTAGTTGAATTAGCTGGCCAAGATGGAAAGAATTTCAAAGTGAACGGGCAAAACCTGAAACCATACTTCACCTCTCTTCAGATCGGAGCAGTGGAGAAGTATTACTTGAACCGCCCTTAAAAGCTCAGGTATTGTCGAGCTGGCGACAGTAAACCAAGCACTGGGTGGGAGGTAACCCAACAGTTTCCTGCTTTATTTATTTCAGTATTTTTCAATTCAGTCAAGTCGAGTCAGTTGAGTTTCATTTTTCTTTTTCGAATTGTTTCGGGTCCAGTCATCTGTCGACCACATCGATTGAGGTTCCTTGGCATCGATCGACGAGGAAATTTGGCCTCATCGATCGACAAAGGTGCTCATCGATCGACGAGAATGTTTCACCTTCGTCGATCGATGAAGATGCCTCGTCGATCGACGCGAACATTGCTGAGTCGGACAGAGACGGGTTTAAAACCCACTTTCCCTCATTTTTTCCTCACAAACACACTACGCACGCTGCTCTCACTCTCCCAAACACCACCTCGAATTTTTTCTCTCCAAATTCATCAAAACCAACCACGGTATGTATCCTAACACTCTCCTCTTCGATTATTTCACATGTTTTGAAGGATTTGAGCATGATTTTTGATAAAAATTGAATTTGGAGCCCTTGTTTTCATTTTTGCAATTTTGTCGATTTCGTTGCTATTCATTGTGATTATTCGATATGGTTAGTTGTTCTTGTCGATATACATACTTGTGATTGGTTTGCTGCTTGAATTTCATTGATTTCTACGTACGATAGTTTGGGGGATAATTCAAGTTTGGGGGTGTTATTCTAGTTTTGTTATTTCTGGGCCAAATTTTGTCAAACATGGAGGTAATATGCTAGGATAGAGTTTGAATTGCATGAATGTCGAATCAATTTTGCATGGGTAAATTTGTTTCTGTGGATGTTCGCACAATTGCATGCACTTACATTGGAAATTTTGTGAAAAAATTGTGATGAACTTTGACAAATTTTTCCATTACCCTTGCAGTTTGACCATGGATTTTTGACCCACCTTCGCCAAGCAAGCTCATGAGAGGCGATACAGAAAATTCGCAGGAGATGAGTTCACTATCCGGCAGACACTTTACCCATGCCCAGAGACAATGCAAATGCTGGGAATCCGAGCAGATGTAGAGGCTCTCTTGCAGAGAATTGATTGGAATGCTTGGATGACGGCCCGCTGGCCAACATACCCGTCGCTCGTCCTGGAGTTTTTTGCTTCACTCCGTGTCTTCGAGGTTCAGCCGGAGTCAGAGCCGACCACAATTGGCTTCCAGCTTTTGAACCAGTACTACGAAATTCCAAGGGACGAGCTTGAAGAAATCTGGGGAGTCCACGTTGGGGGGGTCGGTTTTCTTCCCCCACACTTCGACATTGCCCGTTTCTGGTCCCAGATTGCATCCGATGCCAAAGAAGACCTGCGGGAGTTTGACTCGGGGACCTTGAAAGCGTCCTCCATCGACAACCCAGTTTTCAGATATCTTCAGAGGTGCATGGGGTGTCGATCACCGGCAGACATGAGAGCGGGAAAGTGAGAGTGGGGGAACTTTTTGCCCTCAATTGCATGTTGACAGGGGAGCAGTTTAGCTTCGCGGCACTGGTCATGGACCAATGGCGGCATCAGATCAAGGCCACCAAAGGCAACATTTGGAGCGGGGGATTGATCACCCCGATTGCTGAGCATGTGGGGATCGATTTGGCACAAATCGAGTCGCTTGAGGATGACAACCGAGGACTTGGCACTAGGACTTTGGTGAAGATGTTGATGCTTTCACCACGGGCGTCAGGTTGGTCTTTGCGGATGTCCAATGGGGACAGATTTCCACTTTCACAGCGGGACCTCACTCACGTCACCGATTATCACTTCCGTGATAATTGGTTGATGAGCACACCCGCCCACTTGAGGCTGATGGTCGGAGCACAAGGAGGCCCAGGTACCTCCAGACTTCGACACCGACCACTGACCCGGCCAGACCAGCGACCGCCGCAGACGCCCCCAGAAATGCCCGAGGAGGAGGAACCTCAGGATGACGAAGGAGGAGAGCACAGCCCTAACCGGACCAGCAGACAGCCGCTACACCACTTCTCGGGAGAGTCTTCATCTTCCGGGGTGGATCTGGCAACGATCTACCAGTTTATGCAGCAGCAGGCTGATTTGCATACAGCAGAGCATGCACGGCAGGCAGATTTTCGACAGAATGTGAACACGAGGTTGAATAACCTCGACGTTCAAATGCAGCGACTCCTCCTGAACATGCAGCCTGAGTCCGTCTACCTACACCGGCAAAGAGAGTGACAAGACCGCCGACGGCGACTGCCCGTGTGGCCATCTCCCGATGTTGAGATGGAGGATCCTCCGGAGGAGGAATGATGTATCGTTTCCTTTTTCCTTATCTAACTTTCAAACTTTTCCACTCCTTCGAGTGAAACAAGTTTGGGGGGATGAGGATAGGAAAAGGGAAACGTTTGTTTGTTTTCATTTTCCTATTTTTTTTTTACTTTTCGTTGTTTCGTTGTTTTTCTGTTTTTGTTTTCGATTTTTGTTTTTTCTGAACCATCACCATCCTTGTTCTTTTGCTTCAGCGTGAACAATTGCTCTCTGCAAGGCTTTTTACTTAAAAATTAGTATTTTTGAACTCTTGATTTGTGGTACTTGTCTAAGTGAATAGTCTGAGCATTGTTTAGGAGCTTTTGAACATAGGATAGTCGGAACTTTTTGATTATGATGGTGTTATGACTACTTACTTGTCTTTACTTGAACTAGAATTATTGATTGATAATCGAGATATTTGCGGATTAAGAATGAAAATCTATGTGATAAAGTAGCCAATGATAGGAGCTGTTTTGTTTGATATATTGATCTTTGAAACTTAAATCTTTGCATGATAACTGTTCAAAATTGGATAATTATTGAGGAGCAACGAAAATTTCTACCTTGTGAGGAATTTGTGCCAATTTTTCGTTTGATGAGTGACAAAGTTGTTAGATTTATTTCCTAGAATTTGACAAATTTCTCTCTTGAGGTTGCATTAAGTGTGGTAATAGGGTGAAAATGATTTTAGGCATGTTCTTTCGTAGCCCATTTCCCATACACTAACCTTAAATCTTCACTTGTAGCCCCTTTGAGCCTTGAATGAATTTTTTTTCTTTGATTAGAAGGGTTGATGAATAAGATGATTGTGATTTATTGAATGGTGTAAATTGTGGGAATGTGATGTAAGACCATGTGCAAAAAAAGAAAAAAATCAAGAAGAGAAAAGAAAGAATTTTGTTTTTAGGGGTTTCCATGGGAAAGGTTAGAAAAGAAAGAAAATGAGGGAAGCTTACTTATGTTGTTCATAAATAGCTGAGAGCAAGTTCTTAGGAACCCCGAGAATGATTAAAAAAAAAAAAAGATTGTGTGTGGAAATAGAAAAATGATTTGGTTATGATATGATTGGGTCTTTGGGGTTTGATTGAAATATTTTGAGTCACTTAGCCAAAAATATCCTACCTTTTAGGTGAGCCACACTACAACCAAATAAGACCTTTCTGATTCCCTGAAAAACCACACTAACAAGCAGTGGAGAGATGAGAAATTTGTCAAACCTATGGTGAAATAAACTAAAACTTTGATTGTGTGAATTTCAAAATCCTTTTGCTTGATTGAGCGATGAGTGCAAACACTGCCCGGTGAGGTTTCTCCTCAATAGTTTACCAATAAGAATTTGTTTGGATTGCATGATTTTTGTGAATAAGTGAAACTTAGATTACAAAAGAGGCTTGTGAGGCATTACACACTTGTATCTGCATTTGTTTGGAGTTCTTTTCTGTGAATTGATCGAGGACGATCAATGGTTTAAGTTTGGGGGAGTTGATAAGTTAGGATTTTCACCAACTTATCTTATTGTTCTTTGACTGATTGTGTAGTGTTTAGATCGTTTTT